>CM060964.1:259657304-259739804 GCA_030765045.1 Tenodera sinensis | reverse complement strand
ATTTCTACAAGTATTTATCTCCATTGACATGAAGTAGATGGAAAAGGAAACGTTTGTAAGAGTAATTTCTACAAGATTAAACAGAGGAAGTCATGGGGATGTGACACACCAGATGTTTTACATTCAACTTTGTTTTTTCTTCTTCCACCGAGGTGTATCCTTAACATATTTCTGGTAGTCTGCCCCTTAGTTTTAAGCTAAGTAATGTGTTACAACTTTTGGATTAGGAAGTATGCAACATTGCCCACACACGGTTTGTGTGTTTAAAAACCCCAACAGTAAGCCTGTTGCCATAAATAAATAATAATGCAACATTGACACTTCACATTTATTCCAAGCGTAACAAAACACTACTTGTATACCTAGTGAATACTTCGCAGCATGTTTCAGCACTCTAGAAAGCACAGAAATGCAAGACGAGGCGGGTATATAAATTAACGGGTTTCCAGTCTCTGTTTCGAGCCACAGCTGAGGTGGTATTTCTCCTCCGAAACCACTGCAGGAACATGGGTTCGTGGCGATGTGACACGCGGACGGTGTGTCGTACACGAAACTCGGCTTGTCCGCCACAGAGAAACCATCGTTCAATTACACCACTCTGTCCGGGAACAGATGCTGCTAACAGAATTGGATTTATGTACCAACAGCAGCAGTTAAAACTCTAAACGCACCCTGCCACATGGTCATTAGTGAGAACCAGGAATCTCACACGATTAACGCAGGATTGATAATGTACAGTAGCAGACAATATACCAGGTGGCCCACTTCATCCGGCATCGCCGTAAGTTGATATCCCTTCGTGCGTTAAAAGTGTTGCAGAAAACCACGGGGAAATTCTAGCCATAGAGAGGCCAGTGGCGTGTTCTGCCTCTCAGCGAAGACGTGAGATGAGAGGCAGTTGAACTAGCGTCTTTAGTCCGTGACAATAGAGAATAACAGTATGAACAACCCAAAACGTCTCACTTTACTTACAGGATCTTTATATTCCAGGAAATAAACTCACTTCTACTATTTCATGTTAATGATGATAAATATTTGGAGGAATTTCCTTATTATTAATTTTCTTGTAGGTACGAGGCGAATATAGTAGACTTTAAGTGATAGTCAAAAGTTTTAAGAACAGGTCACTATGTTATGTCTTTGACATTCCATTCTCTTCGTATGGTCAAGAGATAAAAAGTGACTAACAACCTTCCATTTGAGAAAAGTTTAAGTATTGCAAAATTAATATAAATAACAAGCCATATTTCCAAAATGGTTCACTCCACAAAAAATGCATTTAGACATAAATTGTATTTTAACGAAACCTACATTTGTGTATATTAAGATTTGGTGTATCTCTTACGGTTATATAAAAGTCATCAAGAGTGAACAGGACTATGTGGTTTATAGTGGTTATAGAAAATTCAAAATACACATTTCATTTGCTATAAAAATATCCTAAAGAAACTGTATTTTAATCAAAATAGAGCCATTTTTGAGAAAGTCAAAATTTTCCATGTAAAGGGTAGTTTAGGGTGGGGGAATTTTCTTCAAAATCTTCGTGTCGCATCCTTGGAAGATATTAAATCTAAATACCAACTTTGGTTTTTAAGCCACTTTTCATTGTTGAGTTATGGTCTTCATAGACAGACACACACACACAAACACACATACACACACACTCACACACATACAACACACACACACACACACATACATACATGGACCTTTTTCTAAAAAAAATAGTTGTTTTTTTTTATTTACGGGGCCTCAAAACATAGACTTATAGACAAGTTAGCCTGTATTTTATTGCAACTCCTATAATGCGTATAGAGATACAAACTCATAAATAAATCGAAAATGAGAAATACATTCAGGACAGAAGACGATACCGGATGATAGGTATTATTAATGTACAGGACAAGAGAGTAGGGAAAGCAGGAAGCATAAACGACATTTGGTTTGTAGTGAATTACCTGCTCTTGTGCAGGAAACTATAATCGGCCAATATAATGTTTTTCTGTTTTCAGCAAAATGTTATTCCTAGCAACTGACTACAGATGTCGTTACGCTTCTCTCTTTAGGTACCTATCTGGAAACAGAGATGTCTAGGGACTGAGATAATAAGAATACAATTTAATCAGTATGTTAGCTAACAACTTCGTTTTATAGCATTTTAAGTATTTTAGGGCGCCCATCCGGCGCGAAAAGTGATGGTAAAGTTGGAGTATTATAGTGCAGTAATATGTCCAGAGTGAAGCGTCCCTATCTTCTTGTTTTCCCCTCCCTGAAACGATTTGGGTGGGAACAGACTGTGAAGAGATTTCATCTACCGACCGAGCCCGGTTTAATTTTGGCTTCTTGTAGCAAGTTTGAAAAGAGTTTATACTTCGAACGAAGCGAAAATTATCTTCCTAGTGTGTGTGTGTGTGTGTGTGTGTGTGTGTGTGTGTGTATGTGTGTGGGGGGTGGTGCGTGGGTGAATGGGTGGGAGGATGTGTAGGTGTCTGTGTGCGTGAGTGCGTGTGTAGTTTTTGCTTTTTTTTTTTTTTTTTTTTTTCTTCCTTTTCCCTTCTTGGCTGCTCTCTCTTTTCTGTGTAAAGTTCGCAGCAAATGTGAAGAAACTAATTTTCTTCACATCTTCCGTTACGACCTGTTAATATTTAGCCAACGAAAGGAAGAGTACCGCTTCCAAAGAATGCTGCAGAGTTGCCAACCCAAGCATTTCATATTCCCCAGAACTTAAATATACAACATTTTAGAATTTCTTCACCAGATGCTGAAAAAATGTAATCATGCAATGATATCACGACGGATCTGTTAGAAGACATTTCGTGGATCCTGTCTGGGAGACAGCCTTCTAGGTCTCATCCCTGTATCAAACCATTCCTCTTCGTACGCAGAGGGCTTAGTGCTAGACAGCTTACCTCTGCTTCTGTAATAGGCAGATGGCACCTTCGACACGTGTTCACAGAGACCTTAGTGCTAGACAACTCCATTTCTGCTTCTACATATGCTGGGTAGATGGCATTAGGGTGCCTTCCAGTCTACCTGCGTTCATTGTATATGGATAGTTGGTAGCGCATTCGCTTTTGCTATCTATTTTCAGTTTTATTATTCTTTTAGGCTTAAGGTGGAATTTTGGATTGTTGTATGAAACATTAAATCCGGCATTCACCTAGGTAAGTGAGGAAAACCACGAAAAAAATCCAGTCAGACTGGTAAACCAAGGGATTTGAACCCGGAACCTCCCAAATGTGGCCACAGACATTACCGCCTAAGCTATTCCCCTTGGTTTATTTTAGTTATCATCTTATACAAAATAGAACAAAACTACACACGTTCAAATGGGGCGTGCTTAAGTAGACTTCAACAGATGACACGCTCAACAAAAATCAAGTACTCCAGAAACCAATAATGTTCCTTATTTTTATTACAGTAAATTATGCACGTATCTTAGTTTCAAATTACATAAAACCAATAAATGCAAAGATCATTTCACAGACTAAGTTACATACTTTATTTATACGGTAGGTATAATCCGGCTAATCTGAGGTAATGGAGGGTAAGGGTTCCTCGGATTTGGGATAACTGGGACTATACGGATCACTATAAGAAAAACCATAAAAGACGGATTGGAACCAATAGCAATCAAAATAGTGTGTTTCATTGTCAGGTTTTAAAGTGGTCTGTTTTATCTAGAAAGAATAATCAATATATACATCTTGAAGTTATTCTTGAAGAAGTTTTAAGCGTCTTTTGCTTCAGGATGCTGCATCGCATCGTTTATGCGTGGCTGTGTCACTCCATCGCTGCAGTAACATGTTGATTCTGCCTGTTGTTCCATCGAGTACAATGCCTCCAATGCAACAAAACACTCACCTGGTGTGCCCTCTTCTAAGTCTTCCTCCTCACTTTGTTTAGTCTGCCGATGGCATATTCTGCGTCAGACCATGGGAGGAAGGATGATATGAGAGTACACTACAGGCGGCCACAGCGCATCGCAGGCAGAGCTACTACAGTGGGTTGCTAACAAATGCAGGCAGTTCTTCACCCCTTCCAGGCCACCTAGTAAGGCGCGCCACCATTTAGGTCATGCTGAATAGGCAGCGCCCCCGGCTGCGACTAGCCGACCGGAGCGCCTCCCCTCAGCCGAGCACCAGATTTCCTGAGCGCAACCTCCACCGCATCGCATACTACCGGCGAGCCTGCCGGCAGTTTCAACCTGGAAGGACAGGATAGACAGAATGAAATGAATGAAAGGGAATAAGCTCGGGGTATGTAAGGTAAATTTCCTTCCCAGCAATCACCTGAGTGACCCGGGAGAAACACTCAAAAAACCTAAGGTCAGGAAAGTCGGCCATAGGAATCGAAGGCGCAACCTCCCGAATGTGGGCCACACGCCTCCTGCTCGGTGGCTGGGATTATACGGAGACTCGGATTTGCAAAACTCCGTTGTACGCGTTTTATCTTATTATGCCAATATCTCAGATATTTTTATTTATATTCTCTCAAGCTTCCACGGCCAGCATTCAAAATATCTTGGCTATCCGGTTTTTGCCACGTCAAGTTGGATAAAACCGACGTTTCGACCATCTTGTCGTGGTCACCTTCAAAGGCAAACTGCGCCGCATTTTGCGGCTTGTCAGCTTTTATACTGCCTGCCTGTATTTATTTACTACTAGATTTTGACATCTTGTGTGCGGAGACACAGGAATATTTTTCTAAAAATGCAGTTATAACAGGTCTTATTTCGTCTGCTTGCGGCGAAATTTACATATCAAATGTTTGGGTCAAATGGATCGTTTAGGTAAGTGTAGATAACCTATAAATAAACTAATAAGCATTTAAAAGTGTTTTTGCTGTTTCTTTCTTTCTTAGTTAATTTTCGGTGTTCAATTGGAAGTTTTCGAATCTAAACGAATTTTTATTCCTTTCATATTCCGTTTTGTTTGTTTTTTGTGTGTCTTGTTAATTCTTTTTTCCTTCCCTCTCTGTTTTTTTTTTATTTTCTTTTTGTAATAATAATCAGGTAAATATTCATCGGCATCCGAAGAACAACGGGAATATAGATTATTTATTCAAACAATATCGTCGTGAATCACTGTGAGTAACCGCCTTGTGAGTTCCTTGTTTTGGCGTGGCCATCTCGTGGCAGCTCCAATACTGGAGCTGCCGGGAAACTCCGAGATTCGCAGTTAGCAGGCGGCTAGGAATCTTCTGAACTGAAGCCTTCCAGAAACAAAACTTTGGTTAGGATTCTTCTAATGATAGAATTTTATAACAATGGAGATTGTGAAACACAAGCATCTAAGCGAGAAGAAATTGTAGCTAGAGTAGCCATCTTGTGTGATGCGGTGAGTGCGTTTACTTGATTAGTTTTAGATTGTTGTCTCTTTGTCCACTCTTTTTAAAGCAGCTTCATTTCTGATGTTGTCTATTCATTATACCAGCAGCATTCTTCTCCACATGGCAAATATTTCTAGTCGTATTTGCTTACTTCTTTGCAAGCCTCAGCACCACACACAGTGCAACCGTTTTATGGCCGGGTCATGGACCGAGTGTATGTATGGTTCGCTTGCGTTGCAGCGCGTCAAGCACGCATACCCACGCTCCATTACCGTTCACCAAAACACTTCACTAATCCCTTCCGTACTTCTTTCTTTGGTCTGAAGCTATTTTTTCTATCTACATTGCCATTTATGTTGCAACATTACATTAAACTATTACAGGAACTTTAAAAAGCCATGGGTTTGTCAGCTGATACCAGTTCCGTTCTAAGAGCATGTGGGGGATGTAAACAAAAGCATGTTGCTATTGCTGGTTCAGCCTTGTAACCCTTGCGAAAGGAAAATATAGTGCGCAATCTTATTTCAAAGATTTATTTTATTTACTGCAAAAACTATAAAAATACTACTGTATTACAAACGTAACAGTCAAATAGTACCGAACATACATGCAAATGTAAACGTATGCATTGTTATGAGTATATAATGCGCTCGCGCGTTTAAGAGAGCAAAAAATTGCGACATTGAGTTTGTACAACATGGGCGCTTGCGTGCAATATGTGCAACGTCCCAGAAGGAAACCTTTAAAAAGTGAGGGAAAACGGACTATAATTGGTGCTTTCTACAAGTCTTGCGAAAAGTGTTCTAGGAATTGTGATGATTTACTCAATCTATGACCAGAAATAACCGGTGTTGCAGTGCCAAGCGTTGCTTCATGCAGTTAATAATGAAAACAGACCGGCTGTCAAGACCTGGAAAAACTTTCCCGTAATGGAAAAGTTATTTGCTAGAAGTGCTACTCGTCGTAAAGGGCATAGTTTCTCTTTGAAACTTTAAAAAAAGGTAACTAATAATCGCAAAAGTGCCGTAAACTGTAGACATTGGTTTCGATTTGCCAAACCTTTGAAAAATGAGTTTCCCAGTACGCTTCGTGACATAGGTTCTGAGTTTGTCAGCAGAAACACAAAAATGTTTTCACTCAGGAGGCCCCACTCGAGTTTTTGGGGGTTGTATTGTAGTAGAAAAGTATCTGGAGGTCGCAACACACACAGCTGCTCTACGAACTTCCTTCACCCTTTCGACGGAAGTGTGGGAGAGGGAAGAGGGGGTGCCAGAGAAACCAAATGCAAAAAGTAAGCCAGCACCTCTATAGTTCGTTCTGGTGTATCAGAGAGCGTTAAGGGTTAGTGTTGCATAGGTCGAGTGTTCAAATCTGGGGATAAAACTGGTCTTTTTTCGGCTTAATAGGCTGTCGTGCCTGTCAAGTCCCACTTTAATTAGACATAGACTAGGGGCACAGGACTCAGGTGACAGACATTTCGTGTACCGGGAATGTCGGAGATAATGGCAACGCAGACTTTCTAAACAAGATATGATTTACTTACGTGTGGTTTTCTTCTGAATATAATTCTAGAACCATTACTTTACTCACATTATAATGTGTATTTAATTCCTTAAGGTCCTGGCAGAAATATGGCGTTGCTGAATCCTCAACCATGTGCCATACTCACCTCCCCCCCCCCCCCCCCAACCTCTTACTCCTGCAAGATCAGGACGCTCCGCTATCACACCTTTACTGGTCAATATCTGATAGCCAAGAGAGCGAACACACAGTGTGTCGCTGCTGATATGTTTACAAGGGAAGACATCATTAACATAAGTGTGCCACATTATCTAATAAACAAGCTGAGCAACTTAGTTCATTATACACAAATATCATTAACACTATTAAAATTATTATTGTTAATACTATAATAATAATAATAATAATAATAATAATAATAATAATAATAATAATAATAATAATAATAATAATAATAATAATAATAATAATAATAATAATAATAATAATAATAATAATAATAATAATAATAATAATAATAATAATAATAATAATAATAATAATAATAATAATAATAAACACACCAATAAGAATAAAATGAATATCAATGTTAATAATATAAACAATTTAAGGAATATAATATCATAATGTAATAATAAGAAAACCGACAATTAAAAATAAGTGACAATGACTAAAAGTAATAATAAAATACAACAATAACATTACCAAGAAACAGAGAAATGCCACTGAAACATTACGTGCCCTTATGTTTGCATGGCAACTTACAACCTGTAATCCATAATGTTAGACAATAGCAGCATGAGTTTATTCCCTGGAAAATAAAGTCCTGCAAGTGAAGTGGAAAATATTCTTAAACTATTCTTGTCTACTATCACGCACTACACACGATAGTTGAAGCCTGGGAATTCCTCTCACTGGTCTTCTCTTGCAGGCAGAATGAAGTTCACTCACGCCACCCGCTTCACATTAATCGTGCTGTTGGGTTCTGTAACTCTTTTAACGCACAAAGGGCTATCCACTTACCTCAAGGCCGGTTGAAGTGGGCCACCTGGTATCTTCCGCGTGCAGTAATAAGATGATAAGTACACTTAATTTATATATGTGGAAACCTCGACACTTTGTGACACATATACATGGGTAACCCACAGTTCAGCTCGAAAAGTTGAAACATAAACCATGAAATACAGATATAAGGAACTCTATAAAAGATTATAGTGTTTCAAATCATGACAGTAGCACCTGAGTCGCTGACACTACCGTTGCTATTTAAATGTATATGAAAAATAACGGGAAATAGTATCATAGCATTGAAGTTTTCAGTCCTGATTCCACCTCTTAAACATTGCCCACACACGGCTTGTGTGTTTAAAAACACTTGCAGTAGGCTTGTTGGCATAAATAATAGTATCATACTTAAGTAACTTTATGAAAATTAGCAGCTGGCTATTGTTAGGGATATGCTTCAGTTCAAATTTTGCCAGTGTTGGCAACTCGTGTAATGGTGGAAGCACAAAGTGATGTAATCTTAGGGGAGTGTGGGTGGGTCTTTGTTTCTTGGCGGTTTCTTTGTTTTTAAAGCTAGGAACACACTATCGTTAAAATTTCGCAAATTAACAGAAATGACTTCCCTTCCTTCTTCGTGCAGACTACCGACTTAGGTACTTGCAGTGCAATCTTGTAAGTGATCCTAAACGTTGGGACGCCAGCCCTCCTATCGTTTTTACAAGTCATTGGCTCCCTACGACGCATAGCTGGAGTTTTATCTGTCTGCTCGTAACAATTAACTTGGGTGGGTTCACGACCCGACATTCTCCCAAATTGGTGCTCTGGCACTAACAGCAAATTTCTGGACCATACTCAAAGGTTGTGGTCGAAAGACCGAACGGTTATTTCACAAACTTGTCAACAGAGTGGCATTTCTACATGTCAGGATGTGTTCCAAATAAGCAAGTCCCACACCTCTGGGTCTGAAAATACCCTCTCTATGAGTCTAGATATAGGTTATTAGAGGAAATGACAGACTGAACCACCTTCATTAAAACACATTACCGACTTGTATTCGGTTGTAAATTATTGGAATCAAATAATGATCGCTTTAAAAAGCAGTTCACTCGTGAATTACTGAAGCATAACAAAGCCTAGCTTGTCATTCACCATGATCTCATTCTAAAAGCCCCATAGTACCTAGGGATATTAGCTACAGATGGCACAGTCATGTTATCCAACACCCTATCAAGAGTTTTGTGACTCACAGTATCATAGGAGGAAAAATTCTGTATTGGTACACTCGCAAGACATGTATCGTTTCAAATGTGTTACCTTTTCTCCGCATTTCGTTATTCCCTATATATATTTGCCTGCAAATTAGGCATTTCAAACGAAGCAAAAAATGCTTAGTTAACATTCATGGATAGCTAAAGCTTCATTTAACATACCAAAATAACCCTCAAATACTTAATCAGATGCACGGAGGACTAAATTCCGAAGCCGTAGTACCCACTTCTCACAGAAGAAGGAATCGCAATCTTTCGAGCATACTTCGTCAGATGGACTACTTGTGCCTAAGAAAATGTGAGCATACAACATAGAATACTTCGATAACGGTTAAAGCTAAGAAAAATATTATTTAGTATAAATTGCGCTTAATAGTGAGCTTTATAATCTTGTACAGTAACATGCATATTTCTTATAGTTTTATAATTGCGCAAAATTATGCGAAATTCAGCCACAACGAACAAGAATTTACAGGCATTTGCAGGAAGTTCAATGTATAAATTTTATTCATATCAATATCTCTCAAATATATGACATATTAATGAAAATCGTGATGAGAAAATAAAAACAAATTAACGGAAAATTTTCACCGTAAAGGGTATTTCGGATGGTATTAATTTTGTGAAAAGCTTCATGCTGCATCCTTGGAAGATATTGCATTTAAATGCAAAGGTTGGAATCCCTCCGTCTTTTCGTTTTTCAGTTTCTTGTTCACGTATACAAATCCCCCTCAGAGAAAAAAATATTAGGGAGGACTCAGGGTCTCAAAATGTGTATTTCTCGTGAAATATCAATAACGAAACGTTTTGGTGGAATATACCTGATAGGATTTTAAAGACTTCTTTAGTAATTTTCTTAATTGCTTTAATTTTAATTGTGTTTATTATTTATTCAAGTATCTTATAATTAGGGATGGGTTCTCGATACTTGCGATACCTCGATACTCACGATAGTTGCATGATATCGTCATTGAATGATACTTCAGAAAATTCCCTCGGTACTTTTTCGATACTTTGGCGGTGATTCTGCAACTTTTCTTTTCTTTTTTTTTTCATTTTAAAATAACAAAATAATGTTGCCGCAAGTAGAAGATCTTAAAATGGTCGCAATGTTTGCGTAAACAGTTTGATCAAGCAACACTCGCCGTAAGTTCATCTTCAGTGTGTGTCCGAGTGTTCACATTGGTCCATTTTATAATTATTTGCGCCATCTCAAAGAAACAAATAAAATCCGAAGTAGTTTTGTAATTCACGTTGTTCCTCGGCCGTCCAAAAGGAATCAAAGTAAGCAAACACATGCACTGTGGCTCGGAGAGTGAACATATCTTCTCACAGACTCCTTTTTGGTTATTTGTAAGTTCTAAAATACAAATAGACTTTTGTAACTTCAGTTTCTGTATATGAGCAGCATTTTCATCTTTAGTGAAAGAGTTTTCAGGCAATTCTATAGAATCATGTTGACAATTTCTCTGTATTATGTTCACTTTCAATTGCACTTCGCTATCCACGTTACTTTCATAATCACTGGTATCTTCACTCAATCTTTTAAGCACCTGAAATTCAAAATCGGGGTCTCTGAACTTTACTCCGCTGGATGGAACGCTTCAATTAGCCATTGTAAACAATACTACTCTTGACAGAAAAGATCACGCAAATGGTGACGTGACGTCTGTAACACGTTGCTATTTATTTTGGACACTAAACAACCAAAGCCTAGTCACCGAAACCTACTGGAATATTTACAGTAAGCAAGGATAAGAAGGTACTGTAAGCATCAGAAGTCAACTTCTCATAAACAATGCAGAATAACGGTTCTTAGCTTGCACAACGTCTGAGAGATGTCACGTCACAAGTTGAGGGTGAAGCAATGTGCTGAAGAATTATGTCAAAGTAGTTAGTTTTAAGTCTTGACACCAGCTGAAAATATGGCGCCTTCAACAGTTAGTGCGCTTTTCCGTAACTCTAACGTTGGTACATTCCTCTGGTGGCACTACGTTGTATCAGTTCCCTAATTGCTTGGTGACGCTCACTGAAAATTCCTTATGTGAAGTGAAGGTTGATTAAAATTAGCAAGGTTGAACTTTACGGTGTAAAACGCGATGGTATTCAGAAAAGAAACTGTGCACTGATAGCGAAGTTGGTTTACCAGAATGACACCAATAGCAATGTTGCATTGCGGTAATATCTTCGACAGCTGAGATAAGCCCTCAAGTCAATTAACGGACCAAAGAAAAGTTGAAGAAATTCACAGAAGCAGGTGTATTTAGGTCACACTAGAATAGTGGCTTATCCATTGCTGTAGATATCTCCTTGAGCAACACATGATTCCAGCTTTGCAAGAATGCAACTGTGACTACATCACTATCTTCAAGCAGGATGGGGTGACACTATATGTTTCACATCCGGTCAAAGATTTGTTGCAACAAATCTTCAGTAATGGCGCATCAATTCTAGGCAATTTCCAGATGCTTAGTCTTTAAGATCCTTCGACTTGAGTCCGTGACTTCTCGTTCTCGCCATATTTGAAAGATTGTGACTGCCAGAGACATACCCAAACTTTATTTGGCCCAAAAGTAAACTGTATGGAAACAGGATAGCAACAAACACTACTGCAGCCAATGGTGACCGGTGTTGGTCATTAGTAGGAATCGATTCATATCCAACTTTAGCCAATCAGAGATATCGGAATATCTTCCCCATGTGAAGTAATTCACGTGATAGGATCTGGTTCCACTTTGCTGCTGTGAATACCTTACTTGCGATGTCAGTCTAATTATAAAATGGACTGTCATGCATCACTTCCAGCATTTATAAGACTGGAGGGGAGGTTACGGAAGTCAGACTTCCGCCGATGTTTCACGCCTTTTATGGTGAATTTCAGAGAAGTTTTCATTAGTTAATGGCTGGAACTGTACGAAATTAAGGGCCACTAGATATGTATTGAGACAAAAAAGTATGAATAGTCACACAAACGTTTTGCTTATCCCAGTTTATCAAAATATTCCCCTGGCACTGATTGTAGCGTTCTATCCTCCGGAACTACTTCTGGAAGAATCCATGCCGGTCAGTTTCTGGCACTGCAGATAACTCCTGTTCGTATGTACAAACAGCTTCTTCTTAGCTAGAAAGTCGGTAACCTCGATGTTGGTTCTTCACCACAGGAAACAGGAAGAAATCACATGGTGCCAGATTGGGACTATAGAATGCATAAGCCAACAGTTTAGCCTCAGTTCCTTGCACAAGCTCCATTGTTACATTAGCTGTATGAGCTGATGCATTGTCATGATGCAACGATGTGCCCCTCAGTCCTATCTTTGGACACTTTTCTTGGATGTTTTGAAACACTTTCGGAAGACAAGCTTCTGTGTACCATTTTTCAGCAATAGCTTTCTGATTTTCAAGCACAACTGTTGCCAAGTGACCACTTGTGGAGAGGAAAGAAGCAAAACATTTTCTTTCCGGCAGTCCTTGCTCTCTTGACCTTGATAGGCGATGGTCATCTGAGAACACCCAAATAGAGGACTGGCGTTTTGTTTCAGGGTCAAACTGGTAGAGCCATATTTCGGAAACACCGCGAGACTCTCCGCAGTTAAATCTTTTCAGCATTTCTTCACACCATTCCACTCTATGGAGCTTCTGTGCTTCAGATAACTTATGGGGCTCCTATCTTGAAGAAATTCGTTTTACACGAAGGTGTCCATGAAGGATGGTTGAAACACTCTGCTAACTAATCCGTAATGCCAGTTCAATTTCCTTGTAGGTTAGTCTTGGATCTTCCCTAATTATTGTTTACACAGTGGTGATTTTTTTGTCAGTCACTATTGCTGCTGGTCTGTCACCCTTCTTCTCATCTTTAAGAGATTTCCGCCCCTCTTAAAGACCACAATCTAGCGGAACATAGTAGCAGGTGACAGAATAGTCCCCAAAAGCCCCCCTCAAACTCGAAGTGATTGCGTTTCCTTTAAGCCACTTTTGAAGACATTCAAAATCATAACACGAGAATGCTCTCTCTGAATTTCCACTGAACTTGAAAAAATGGTCACACTTTCCAAACTTCAAACATAAACTGAGTAAAACTGAATGGCACAACAATGGTCTGTCTGCTACCGTTGCATTACCAATGAGTCAGCTACTTTGACAAAGCAACAAGGCTTTCCCCAGGGGTGGCCAATTTTCCGTGTCTCAATACATATCTAATGACCCTCTATAATAAGTGAAAGGGAGGACTCACCATACCAGACTTCTAGATTGCTGTATAATAATTCATAAATATAAAGGGAAGGCAAACTAGATTAATTCGCCATTCGAGTTTAAAACACTAACGTACAACGCTAGTGCTAGTGTATTTAAGACCAACAAATACACCACTCCGCTCAACTTTACTTTTAGTAAAAGTCAAATATCTCCAGTTACAATGAGTTAAAAGGCGCAGTTACGATGCAAGTATTAACGTTACAGAAAAATGTCAACCTTTCTGCAAAATAAAGGATTGAAGAACCTCCAATTCCAGAGGTTCTAGATTCAATTCCCGGATGTAGCCAGGATTGTTCCCCATCCTCCCAGGGTCTGAAAGTATGAACGAGTGTGTGAATGTGTGTGAATTTAATGTAATAACCAAAAGTAATACCAACCCAGATATTATCACCACTATAAGTGAACATCATTGCTAATGAGCAATTGTTCTCAAGGTAAACCGCCCAGCCGGTCTGGGTGGCTCAGTTGGTTAGACGCTGGCCTACGGATCCCAAGGTCGCGGGTTCAAACCCGGCCCAGGCCGATGGTTTTTAAGTGTGCTTAAAAACGACAGCTCCATGTCAGTAGATTTACTGGCATGTAAAAGAACTCCTGCGGGACGAAATTCCGGCACACCGGCGACGCTGATGTGATCCTGGCAATTGACAGCGTCGTTAAATAACACAATAATATTTAATATAGTAAACTGCCCTCATGACCTTGGATGTTAAAGGTGGCGTCTAAATGGAACATTTAAAAAAATAAGGATTAAGAAAAAACGCACCCACTGAAGCAGAGTATATTTCTCTTTAATTAGCGTTTTCATTGTATGAATGATATTCATTCCCCGATTTCAGGTGGATAATTTTAAGCGCCACGCCCTCCTTATTCATCCCTCCCAAACATTACAAAAACTTACAAACTTAAGGCTATTTATGGCAGACGCAAACTTTAAAGGCGACTGATGGCTGACCACTACCAGAGCAGCGCCGCGTTGTCACGAGTCAAAGAGCGAGGTGAAACTTGACGCATTAAGACAACATGAAAACACTTTATTGGGTATTATTGTACTACCCAAGGAAACAAACTTAGTGTGCATGCTAATTTAACAAGTAATCTGAAAATCATATCTTAAAACAGTAGCAAAAATATGCGTAGTGAAGCAGAAAACTCCTTATGGTAAATCAGTTGCATCTTATTATTTATTTATGCCAACAAGCTTACTGCTGGTGTTTTTAAACATATAAGCCGTGTGTGAGCAATGTTTAAGAGGTGAAATCAGGACTGAAAAATGCAATGGCATAGTCGGGATTTGAACCACGGATCTTCTGCTTCTCAAACGGCTGCCTTAACCACTAAGCTACCATGGCCAACTTGCCAGTACGACATTAAATTCCCCAGCTGATTCGTACTTTTTCCCAGTTAGACCGCAAGGGATTCTCACATCAGAGATAAATACCCCAAGGGCGACTTACAATATTGTAAGTACCAGGGGCATAGAGTACTTACAATTTTATTGTAAGTTGCTCTATCTGGCAGCTGATGGCAACATAGGATGCTGAGAATTGGTCCAGGATCTGCGGACAATCGACAATGTGGTATGCACTGTTGATACAGCTCTAGGCGATTCCAGACAATGTGAGTACTACATAGCATTGTAGCCGACGTAGTGTGAACTTCACAAACACATCGTAGCATTGTTTCTGTGTGACCCCGATAATATCCGTATCAAAGTGTCACCTCCAAGGGAGGCCTTCCACACCATAACAACAATTTCAGCATCACATCTCTGACCTCTACTTCATCATCTATCATTATACTGCGAATGAGTAGCTTTATTTATGTAAATTAAACCTTCTTGAAACTAGAATTACATGTTGACTTCTGAGAAATATCCTTCGCCATGTTTTCAGCCACCCCTAGGAAATAGTACCTCTGAGCTATTCTCTTGTAGACGTCCTTTTCACTCATGGTGGGTTATCCATTTCTGAAGACGCCCAATGTCCACCTTACATGACATATGGTGAAGTCGCAAATTAACTTTCACCATTGAACATCACATCCGGTGATAGGTACCTAAGTCCCTCGTGAAAAATTATTAGAGGAGTTTTCCTCTTTAACGTGGCAACTTGGTGAGTGGCGCCGTCGTCACAAATTGGCGTCAGAGCCAAAGTCCTCCGTCACAATATTAAAAATCTTTTAACCGCAAAAACCGTAAGTAGCATAGGAATGTTAACTTGAATCGAACTTAGATTGAAAGCATTTTAGGACCAGGTTAGCGCCTAAAAGGGCATTTAGAAATCTGTATATATAGCAGCAATACTTTACATAAAGAAACACCTTTTCTTAGCACATTCATTTGCAATATCTGCAAAGTTGTAGAGCTAAATGCTTCTACCCTCCAAAACTAGTCAAATGCGCAATTGGCCCATTTGTAAATAGGGGCACGCATGTATTCATGTATTCCATATAAGCGGCGATAAGCTTCATACTATAAATGAAAAGTTTGTGTTTGAGGATAAAGCCTGCAAGTTACAAGAGAGTTCCGTTTGATTCCCCTTCTCTTTCAAGCTCGGTGTGGAAGAGAAAGAACGAGAGGCAATACGGCACTACGGCAGTTGAGCACAATGAAGTGATGAAGTGTGAGAAATGCAAACTACAGTCACTTTATTTGAGCTGTGAAGTGAATAATATGAAATGTGAGAACTGCGAAGTGTTTGAACTACCAGGTCATTTTATATGATCGGTTATTTTCAATTTCACTTTGATAAATTTCTTCACTAGCTAATCACTACTATAGATCGTTTACTGAATGTAGGCCTTATAAATTCTATCTCTGCTGCTACACTATGTCCTGGTATTTTTTCCCTTCCAACAACGACAAGGCACAGGAGAAGAAAAAATACATATCTGACTTACTTAGTTCTGTTTCATTTGAATCGAAAAGAATTGTCAGTCCTCATTGAACCGGTAGCTTATTTCATCGCGAAGTTCCCTGACAAAGGCGAGGAAGGGGGTACGAATGACAGAACCGAAGGGATGAGGGATTCTTCCTTTCCATCTTCAAGATGTTCCAATCAGGGCAGGTCTTTCGTGTCCCCTTCCCCCCTTTTTTTCATCTTGGAAATGTTAGGTAGTACGAAAAGAAGGAGTAATACTTTCCCTGTGAGATACGGTGACTAATAAACTATCGGGAGAGAGTGCAATTCAGGATGTTGCCCAAAGAAACATCATTACTTTCCAGTCGCTTCGACGACTTCAATAACGAATGAGTTTTGCTGATTCCAACAACGTACGGAGTCCCAGAAACCCAACAGGGTCGTGCTTTAATCAAGCATTCTCTAGCACGCATATTACACGTAAAATGTGTGTAATACATGTAAAACGTGAAATATGCAAAACATCACAGAAATAAACGAAGACCCTTCTACAATGACTGATCTAATACCGTATTGTACCAAACAAAATTCCATTAGAACATTTATGGGTATTCGACAGCTTTCGCTAATTTATGGAAACTTTACAAACTATTACATCCACAAGACGCATATCGTACAGCATTACTGAAATAGAGAGAAGAATCTTATCCACTAATAACAGATAATTGGTCGAGTAATACCCACATAACTTTTTTCATATTTTTATACCACATGTTGGTACCTACTTTTTCCACCACTTAATTATGTTAGCTAAAGAAAATATGTTCCACCCAACATTTTGGTATCAAATTTCACCGAAAATATTTGCATGTTTTAAGGCTTCTGCATCAAAAAGGTATTTTCGGAATCAAAAAATAGGTCCACATGTTTGTGTGTGTGTGTGAGAGAGAGAGAGAGAGAGAGGGAGAGAGAGAGAGAGAGAGAGAGAGATGCTCCCACCCATAAACTATAGCTTATATTAACTTTTAATATTACATTTTGTTTTCCAAAAGGCAGCTCTTATGATTTCGTTTCAAGTGGTATATGATTGAGATATTGAAATTAAGAATGAAATGCTTATATTGAATTTCTGGAAATAGTTTGCGAAGTCTTGCTTATTCGGTTTGAATTTTAATACTAAACTGTATAATATAACTGGAAAATTCTAAGAGGTGGACAATAAACTTATTGCAGATAGATTGTGCAGCACATTAAAATATAGATATCAAGTCAAGATATCTATGAAATTTTTGGGTGGAATACAAAACTTTCTATTACTGCCAAGGTAATTAGTATTCTTAAATCCAGTGAAAATAGTGTTAAAATAGTGTTTTCTCTTGATGTAATAAATGAAAGCTGCTTCCTTATTAAGAATGTGTACCTTTATAATAATTACCGATGTTTTTAATTGAAATTGTTGCACTACTTTTCAGAAGGAATCTAACCCACCTTTTAGGCACAGAATTGCTTTACAAATATTTAGTTAAAATGGAAAGCTTAACAATAATAATACACGTGTGCGAGAAACCGTTGTTCTAAGTAATAGTATCTGGCAAAATAACCGGTATATGAAAAAGACATAAAAGACTGGTAGAAAAGAATCAAAGAACACGTATTCCTGTAGAGACTGCTGAACAGTTCACTGGATGTAACGATCAGAAGTCTTAGGCTTATGATAATACATAGAGCAAACAATTCGTTGATAAAACCGTCATGTTCAGTTTATCTTGCAAAGATGATTCGGCTTCATCTCACTGAGAATCGTCCAGGTCCAGAGGGAAGATGGCATCGGTAAGAAGAGAGGGCTTGAGGACAAAAGAAGAGAACGAGGGACAGAGAGTAGGATATAAAGACAAAAGAAGTGGAAAGGCGTAAACATTAATGAGAGGGGCAATACGACTGCCATAAAAGCAACCGCAGCGACTCGACCATATTCGTGTCTTGGCCATCAGAGAGGCCTGGTTTGTTGCTATCTGGAGCCGACGCTCACATCATTACCCCCTCGCACGTCGTTAGCCCCGCCAAGCGGGGGCAGGCAAGTTAGCAACTCATCATCAAGAAAGCGGGAGAATTCGGAATTAGTAATCGATAGCTAGTAGCACCGTATCAGCCCCGCTCACATAGCATCCCTTTCACAGTGGAACTACACACTATAGCATTACACAGTGCTGAGCTCATTTAAAAAAAAACTCCATGCCTCTAATCCACCTGAATCCTTTCTTCTGCCCGCACTTTAAGCCAACTTAGATAGAAACTAACGAAAACACACAGAATAATGTACGAAAGTGGGATTGTATTGATTCACAATGACTCTTTACCCACTACCGTTTATTATACAATGCTTTCTCTATCATATGCATAGTAGGTAGAGAAAGTATTACCCTCCACCTAACAAATTCAGTATCGAAATTTCACTGGAAATACATGTTTTGAAGCTCCCTGTGTAAAATATGTCTAGAAAATGGTGCTTGTGTGTATGTATGTGTGTATGCATGTGCTTGTGTTTAAGTTCAGCGTCTTCCAAAGAAGTGACGCGAGAGTTTTCAAGAAAATTCCCAAATCCCACACTACCCTTTGCACGGAACATTTTTTTAATTTATTTTAAAATGGCTCTAGTAATTTGATTAAAATAGAACATTTTAAAAATAATTATATGAGAAAATATACCCAGGTGTTTCAATATGAATATAAGAGTTTCAAGGCTCTCTAGTATTTATTACATTTAACTTACAATTATAAAGCATATGTCAAATGAAAGAGCAACTCAAACAGATTTGTTGGGTACACAAATTAGACTTCCTCAATCGGAAGAAACTGAACCAGAGAACTTTCATTTGGCAGGAAGTTGATGTCTTTCGTTTTCGGTGAAGCAACTGTAACTGTCATCTCTTATCCTCATGCAGTATAACTATGGTTATTTCCTCAATTGGAGGAAGCTGAACTATAGAACTTTGTTTGGCAGCAAGATGGTGCGCCGCCTCACTGGCAACACTTAGTACGCAATTGGTTAAATAATATTGCACTCAACCACTGGAATGGCCAAAAGGGGCCAGATGGCAGAGCTTGTTTCACATGGTCTTCACATTCACCCAATCTGATGCTATACGACTTCTACCATCGAGGGCTCATAAAGGATCAAGTTTACATGCCTGCGCTACCAGCTGACATACCCGAATTAAGAAACAAGATTCAAACAGTTATAACAATTATTACTCCAGACACTCATCAAGGTTTGGGAAGAACTCGCCTATCAATTGGATGTATCCTGTGTGACGAATGGTGCTCACATTGAGCACTTGTAGGAAACACTTTTTGAGCTGCTCTTTCATTTTCAGTGTGATTTATAATTATAAATTAAGTGTAATTGATACTAAACGGCCTTAAAACCCCTATAGTCATTTTCAAGCACCCTGAATTTTTAATTGTTTAAAGCAATTTATGAATTCCCGTTGATTCGGGAGGAATTTTATATAAGCTTGCATAACTGCTAAATGTCAAGCGATAGACAAAACGTATTTCCAAAAAATGTAAATATCTTTAAATATACAATTTATTTCAAAAAACTTTTTGTGGCATTAGCCATATCCGAGATATCCGTTATTAATGGCTCGAATTTTTCAATGCTTAGGTCATTTTCTTTAGACTTCTGTCGATATTCGGTTGTTTACCGCGATTGAATGGACAGAATATGGAATCTTAAGGCCAGCATATAACGTCCAGTTCTCAAACATTTGACCATCGTCATTCTGTTTGTCTCTATAACAAAATGTAGTGTAGTTGAGCATTTCTGGTAAGGTATATTTCGATTAAAATGAAGTAGACAGGAATATAAGCTTTAGCAAAAATAATTTGAACACCTCCTAATAAGCGATAGGGAGTAGAAAAAGCCTTGTGAATAACGCAGACTTGTATACAGCTTCTACAAACCATTGTTACCAAAGCTTATTTTCCTATGCACTTCACGGCAGTCAGATAAACTCTTGCAGAGATAGCTCCATTACACATTTCGTTTTGTGTCCAAGGGAACCAAATCGATAATTAGATATTTAAAACGGCTAGCCCTAAAATTCAATGCTCTACCTATGATATCGTGAGAAACAACTAAATAGCGACAGTATTTAAAAGACTATTGGAAAATTCACGCCTATAATTACGAAAATCTCAAAAACGACCAATGCTACAAAAAAGATAATTTGAAATAATTTTTTTTTATTTTAAAGAGATCTACTTTTTGTGCAGTACATTTTACCTACCTCTAAACGTATACAAAGTATACAAAAATCCTTCTAAATGAAGAGAACTTCATCGACTATCCCTAGAGGATTCGAGATATACGCTGATTTGTCATGGAATATCTTAAGTAAGATGTGTTATTTGAATCAAAATCGTTAAGAGCTATTTTTGAGAAAATCAAAAGTTTTTAAAACATTTTCCTTCTAAAGGCTAGTTTGAAGTGAGGAAATTTTCTTGAAAATCTTCGTTTCGCGTCTTTAGAAAATGCTGAAGCAAAATATCAAGTTTAGTATTTGTTGAATATTTCAATTTAGAGCTATGATATTCACAGACACGCACACGTGGTTTTTTTTTCCTAGAAGTGCACATTTTGGATTAAGGCGCCTCAAAACATGTATTTCCAATGAAACATCGGCATCAAAATTTTGGTTAGAATAGCTTAGTAT
This sequence comes from Tenodera sinensis, assembly GCA_030765045.1. Classification (NCBI taxonomy): domain Eukaryota; kingdom Metazoa; phylum Arthropoda; class Insecta; order Mantodea; family Mantidae; genus Tenodera; species Tenodera sinensis. The sequence continues at coordinate 259,718,849 of CM060964.1, read as the reverse complement.
AGATAAAAGGGGGCAGGGAAAGTAAAAATGAATTGAAAACACTGTGTAAAACGTGTATTCTAATACTATGTAAATAACTATTTGATATTAACCAAGACTTTCAGCAGAGAAACGAAACAAAACTTGACAGAAGTCGTTAGTAAACTATTCTTGGAAAAGTACTTGTCTTCAAACATGTGTTTCCTCATCTGCTCTCAAAAATGTTAAGAGAATTGAATACTAAAACGTGTTTTGTAAAACACGTTTCGACTACCTCTAGTGTCTAACGTCTAAATCATTGGTCTTGATGTGATAATTACCTATTCTTATTGGTATTTCAAAATCCCCATCTTTCACATATTGCGTATGCTTATAGTGCTAGTACAAGTTTAGTGCAGCTAGTGCAAGTAGTTTATAGTGAATTACATTTATGGTATGCTTATAAAAGATGGCTGTAATAACTTTTACAACCCGAGCTATGCCTTTATTAGTTTTATAACCCTTACTCTTTCAGCTGAAGCATATATTTTTCTGTATCAAAAATATATTTTGTGCAGCGTACTCTTACCAGGTGTAACGAACACACTTACAGTGCGTGCAATGAATATGGACTTAATTTAATCGCTTCATTTTAACATGTTCATTCTTTAGCAGCTTCCTGCACTTCTTTTCTATGCAAACTCTTCAGAGCAGCACATTGAAACTCTCTATACCTACTATACAACTTAATTAGTATATAGCTAGGATTTTTTCATCGCATTCAATAATAAGTATCTTTGTTACTAAAGAATTAAATGAAAAAATGAAACCATATAAATCCTGAATAGGTTTCAGGCAGGAAAATCTGATGTGCTGCACTCACATGCCTTTCTCTACTCTTGTAACTATTCTTACAAACCCTTATTCCCCTATTTTCTTCATGTGAGTTGAGATAAACATTTGCAAAGATTACCTTATTGCTAATTTGCTTGTAGGTGCTAGGGGAATATGGGAATACAGTAGACTTTGAGTGATAGTCAAATCTTTTAAAGCTGGTCGCTATATGAAAGCTTTGAACTTCCGTTCTCCTGTGAAACACGATCTTCCTTTTGAGAAAAGTTTAAATATTGCAAAACTCATTCCAATAACAAGGAATGTCTCCGAAATGGTTCACCCAACAAAAAATTCATTTGGACAAATTTGTGTTTTAACGAGATCTACATTTTTTGTAAAGTAAGATTTGGTCTATCTCTTACGGCTTACCAGTTACGCAAAAGTCATCAAGAGTAAGCAGGACTACAAGGGCTATAGCCAGAAAATTCAAAATATACATTTCATTTGCCATGAAAGTATTTTAAATATGTGGCATTTTAATCAAAATCGTTAGTCATTTTTGAAAATTTTCAAAAAGTTTTCCATGTAAAGAGTAGGAGGAAGGGTGGAGGAATTTTCTTCGAAATCTTCGCGTCGCATCCTTGAAAGATATTAAACTTAAATACCAACTTTGGTTTTTAACCGACTTTTTGTTTTTGAGTTATGCTGTTCATAGGCACAAGCGCGCACGCGCGCGCACACACACACACACACACACACACACACACACAGAGGACCTTTTTCTAAAACTGTTTTTCTGGGGGGATTCAGGGTCCTCATAATATATATTTCCGATTAAACCTCAACATCGAAATTTTCGGTCAAATACAATAAATCCCCTACTTCCTATACGTAACAGAGGAAGTAAAAACACCAGTTGCAATGAATGAAGACAAAAAATAAGTAGCTATTTGTAAAAGTATAAAAATTATGACAGCAGTATTTTTATTATCATTACCACTAAATTGTCTTACTCGGGACATTTAGCAGTGCGCATGGATTGGTGGCACTGTTATCGTGTTGACATACGTACTGTGTACACCGCTTAGGCAGAGCACGCGTAGTTCCTCCGCTGGCTGCAAATTAATAAATACAACGCTGTCTCGGGGAAAAAGTACTTATTCCTTAAATAGCCCAAATAAATGTAACTTGAGCTTTAGACACTGCCATAATAAATTCTGGAGTTCCCTTATGTTGTTACGGTAATTTCTAACTGGTTCTCTGACGCTGCGTCCCATGTTTCCACACACAAAGGTGTTACGGTTTTATGGTTGAACTTATTAGGAACATTCTGTCATCTTGTTTCACCTAGATGCAAAGTACATGTGTTGTTATCTACTATACCTGCCAACCCCTGGAGAGCGAGAGAGAGAGAGAGAGAGAGAGAGAGAGTAGCATGGTAGTGTCGTGAACTATAGGTGTGTCTCACTGCCGTTATTTATACATAATGCATTACACTAAAAATATTTCGTTTGCTGTACCATTCCTTGCTGCACGTGTGTATGTCAGTGGCATATGCTGAGAAAAACTTCCTTCATAAACTCCTGAATCAACAGTAGTAGGCGTCCACGTACGTATGTTCCAGGTATACAGGGAACGTAGAATCCCTGCTCACCAGCACGTGCCATAAGTCTTCCCGAGTACGAAAAATATGCCAAGGGTTTCACAGTTCTTCATAAATCCGTTCATTATCTGTGTTGATATCGACACAAGATGGTCTACTGTTGAACGGCATCGTTGAAAACCACACGTTAGTCAGTAGGTTGCGAGTTTCTGATCACCATATCAACCGCCCATTGATCGTGCGTTCCATCACCTTGCAAACGCAACTGGTGAGGGAAAAAGGACGGTATCTGTAGGGAAAATGAGGATCCTTTTCGGTTTTAAAAATGGGTAAAACGGAGGCCTCTCGCCAGCTTTCTGGAACTACGCTGTCAACTCAAACACGATTGTAGATCCCGAACAGGACTGTGTTTCCTTCAGGAGATAGTTGCTGCAACATTTATAGGTGAATAGCGTCTGGTCCTGGTACTGATAGTCGCGAAGGTGAAAAGGAGTGTTCTAACTCCGCCATGGTGAGTGCGATTGTTATCTTCTACGTTACTAGAACGAAACACGAAGACCTGAGTCTTAATTGGAAGAAACTCAGGGGAGTAGTTATCCGAGTTAGATACTTGAGCGAAAGCACTGTCAAAGGTGTTGGCTACATCAAATGAAACAACAGCTCCTGTAGCTATTTTCAATGCGGCAATTGGTATATGGATCGATTTACCCTCTACGCGCCTTAACTTATCCGATATAACCGAGGAAGGTGTATGTCGCTTAAATGAAGCTACAAATGTGCTCCATGATGTACTTGTGCTGTCATTAGTGACTTGTCTGGACCTGGTGCACATTTTGTTGTATTGGATTAGATTGTCCAATGTAGGGCGACGATGAAAATCCTTAAGAGCACGCCTTCGAGACGAATGACATTCCGACATTCATTCGTCCACCAAGGGACAAGAAATCAACGGGGGTGGGAAGTTGACCGTGGAATAGATAGCTGAGCAGAAAGCAAAAAGAATTCCTCGGCAAGATGCTGCGCCTCATCTTTCAGTGAGTCGTGCTTGGTGTAAGTAAACACAGACAACTTGGTGCAAAGGTTCCAGTTGGCATGGATCAAGCGCCCTCTGAGCATACACGTGGAACATCTTGCGTTAAGAGACTGATAAGACATGGAAAGTTGTCACTAGAGTATAAATCAGAGATGACATTCCATTGTAACCAGACTGCCAACTGCGGTGACTGCAATGTCAGTGTGAGAGGCTATTGAAAGAGCCAGAAAGAAATGTAGGCTCTCCAGTGTTAGGAGAGCTAGGTTGTAACTGTCCAATAAATCAGCGAGGAGCTTGCCTCTCACACAAGCACGACTTGTACCCCAAAGTGGTTGGTACGCATTGAAGTCTCCCGGTCTACCGTTGGTATACTTTCCATATAAAGAAGATAGTCCTGGAATTTTGTTGCCACTGAATGTATTAATAATACAGGTTCCTTATAAAGTCACTTAGAATTTCTGTTTTAGCGCTACCAGTTTTTTTTTTTTTTTTTTTTTTTTTTTATTTTTTTTTTTTTTTTTTTTTTTTGGTGGGGTAGGCGATTTAAAGCAATGTACACAACAGAAGAAAGAATAGTTGTTTCTTATAGACTGCGTAGAATGGCGCATGATGAGGCGCGGGGCACTTTCACGCGCCAGTTTCACAACCTAGTTCCCACCAGACACGTCATTAAGAATATGGTGTGCAAATTCAGGCGAAAACTGATAGTGTTACCGAAGAACAGCGAACTGAGAGACCGGCTGTAGCAAATAAAACTGTACAAAGGCTTCAGGAAGCGATTACACGTAGCCCCTCAGATCAACCAGAAGGCTAAGCAGGGAACTTGATAACGTACACACCAATGTGTGGAAAACACCGCTATTCAAACTGCGCAGATATACCTACCACATTCACATTGTTCCTAAACTTGAATATGAAGACCATATCGACAGACAAGCTATGTGCTATTGGTTACTGGATGCTGTTAGAAACGAGTTTGGGCTTGCCCTTTGCCCGATTTAAACCCGATGGACTTTTTCACATGGGCTTTATCAAGTCCAAGGTGCACCATATGAAAATCAATGGTCTTCAACAACATTTTTGCCGCTGCGGAACAGGTAACGCCAGATATGTAGGTAAGGGTATTTCGTGCTACAGAGGATCGATGGGACTGAGGCTTAGATTTGAAGGGTCATCACGTTGAAACGTGTATTTGAGTTCAAAACATACAAGTGCATTTTCATGTTGTTTATTGTCTATAAAAAGTGTTTAAGTGGAAAATGGCAAGTGACTTTATAAACACCTGTACGTAGAACAGCTGCAAAGTGAGTAAGAAGGAAATCTTTTATTACTCTCTCACATGCATATGTAGACAACACTTAACTGATTTGTAGACAGAATCTCGATGATATACACAAATTAAACTTTGTTTGCGATAAGAAAATAATGCAATTCACAGTTACATGTTTAAGAAACTTGTGTTACCTATAGAGTGCGTCAGAAAATTGTATACATTGACCGACGTAGTTGCGGCGACCGCTCTCGTTCCATTATGTGTCTAACATTTAAACACATAAAGTATTCTTAACTGAAGACTATATGTGTGATCAGTATTTAAATATAAAAAACATAATAAATTACTTTCGTTCCATAAAGCGTTTACAAATACTTTTGGTGGACTCTGTACTTGTGTATCTAGTGCAAATACTGGTAATTGTGGTACAAGTGAATGTTTAGGGCGGGAGCGTAAGTGAATAAATACCAATCTTTGTATTTAAGTGCAGTGTATTCCGAAGATATCACGCAAAGATTCTCAAGAAAATCTCTCTACCCCAAACTATCCTTTATATGGAAAATGTTTCGTCATTTTTTATTTTCCCCAAAAATAGCTGCAGTAATGTTGAATAAAATAGCGTACGTTTAAGGTACTTGCTAGAGTACTAAAATATATACCTTGAATTTTCTGCGAATGGCCTTTGAAGTCCTCTTGCGGTAAATTTTTAACAATGTTCCATAACTAGCAAACCACAAGAAATAGACAAAAACGCTTGCTATACAAAGAGTGTAAATCTTGTTAAAACGCACAATCTAGATCACATAAATTATTTGTGATTATCGTTATCGAGATATTCCTTGCTGATGGTTTGAATTTTCTAATGCCTTATCATGAACTTTTAGAAGTTAAAGTCCATATCCTTTTATTTATTATGATGCCACGCAAAGAACGTGGAGTTTTGAAGCCAGCATACAGCGACCCACTTTTTAAAGATATGACCAGAGTACTCACTCTCGTGTACAGAGTGGCGTGGAACCAACTGACACATTTTCAATAATCAGAGAGAAGAGAATAGAAACTGCAAATTTTAAGTGATACCCTCTATAAATACGCTGAAACATGTAATTTATTGTCCAAAGTTCACAAGCTTATTTCTTGAAAGCTATTTCAGAAATACGGCCTCCTTTTAAATCAGTGCACTGCTGTAAGCGATTCCGGAAATAATAATTGTCGTGCACACGCTTATAAGACGCCGTCAAACAATAACTTCTTTCAGTTCTTGAATGATAACAATACGTTTTCGGAGCTACAGTACCTACCAAAAGTTTAAGCGCACCTACATATTTCACCAAAATACACCCTATCCTTAAACCATTTTTTCAGCGCCCATATGTTTCGTCAAAAAACGTATATCAAATGGTACATTTTAAAAACAATTACGTGGGTGTCATTATTTTAAAGTTTGTGTGTGTGTGTGTGTGTGTGTGTGTGTGTATGTGTGTGTGTGTGTGCGTGTGTGTGTGTGTGTGTGTGTGTGTGTGATGTGACCATGAAAATATATGGGGTTTCAATTTTATTTTTCTCTGATGGGAAAGGACACAAATGTGAGGAATATTTATACATATGACATTGTTATCATATACTGTTTATCAACAATTAAGATAATCTTTATAAGTTTAAAAGAAATTAGAAGAAAGGAGTTCAAATTAGCACTATTTGGCAATGGATTCTATCCTATGATGAATGAATGAGCCAGCGAATTCCGAGCGGTGTCTGTTTATAATACATTGTTTATACTCGATATCCCGTCACTGAATGCTGCTATGTTGACGTTATGTTGCGCTGTAGCTTCCATTTTGTTCTGGTGCGAAAAGAGATTAAGTAAAATTCAGCAAAGGGACCAGGGTCCAGCTCAGGGGTAGCCCAAGGTGTGTAAGATTTGACATTCAAGTAAAAATCTGATGTGTTGCACTCACATGACTTTCTCTACTCTTGTACTAAGCATTCTTACAAGCTCTTATCCCTGTATATTCTTCGTGTTAGTTGAGATAAACATTTGCAGAAATTATTTCCTTGTAGGTGCAAGGGGAATATGAGAATACAGTAGGCTTTGAGCGTTAGTCAAATCTTTTAAAGCTTTGACATCCCGTTCTCTTTGCACGCTTAACATATAAAAAAATGAACAGCGATGTTGCATTTCACGAAAGTTTTAACTTTTCCGAAACTGACACAAATAACAAGGAATATCTCCGAAATTTTTCTCTCTACAAAAACATTTATTTGGACATAAATTGTGTGTTTTAGCGAGATCTACATTTTTTGTAAGTTAAGATTTTGTTTATCTCGTAAGGTTTAAGAGTTATTCAAAAGCCATCCAGAGCAAACAGCACTACCTAGACTATAGCCAAAAAATTCAAAATATACATTTAATTTGTCATAAAAATACCTCAAACATATGTCATTTTAATCAAAATCGTTAGAGCCATTTTCAAGAAAATCAAAATTTTTGAAAAATTTTCCATATAAAGGGCAGTTTAGGGTGGGGCTATTTTCTTCAAAATCTTCGTGTCACATCCTTGAATTACTTCTTCATCAGATTACCCTCCCCTTATGCAGGACTTACACCCCCTAGGACTTACAAGCCAGTGCCTAGGGTCAGACGCCTGTCGGGGAGCACAGGAACCTATGGACCGGACAGAGTGAGACCTGGAAGCGGGTGGTCAGCCAAGCACCAGGTATGAGAGTGAGGAAGAGGATGATGTGAAATGCAGCCGAAATAGATGATTGGAAAGGTGATAATGGAACAATTGGTGGAATGAGTGGTGGGGAAAACCGGATCACCCGGAGAAAACCCGCCCTGACGCCGCTTCGTCCACCACCAATACCACATGCGGGTCCCTGGAATGGAAACCGGGCCACCTAGGTGGTAGGCGAGAGCGCTAACCGCTCGGCCACGGCGCCCCTTGAATTACATTAAACTTAAATACCAACCTTGATTTTTAACCGACTTTTCGTTTTTGAGTTATGCTGTCCACAGTCTGACAGACTGACACACAGACTGACACACACATACACACGCGCGCGCGGACCTTTTTCTAAAAGTGCTTTTTTTGGATTCAGGAAGTCTCAAAACATATATTTCCGGTGAAATCTCGACATCGAATTTTTGGGTGGAATATAATACCTACTTCCTTCTACTTACCAGTAGAGAAAGAAAAAATGGGTAAAAAACGCGAAGAAGAATGTTAAATGGCTAGTGATTGGTTTGCATAAGCTCAGCAGGTTATACAAAGATATTACAATTCAACTGGGCACAGACAATAGAAACGTGGCAAATTTTCCGACCTGGAACGAAGTGGTAGGCCAAAGGTTTCATCGCCCCTGGAGGATAGAACTATGGCAGTTATATCCATTTGAGATCGGAAGGTACATCTGCAATGTATGTTTGAAGCAATATACTATGCATTTATAATAATTCATAATGTTATGTGTTCTTCGAAGAGAAAATTTCAAAATATCAATGGGTGTCATTAAACTTTTGGGGTCGGTCTGGGTGGCTCAGTTTGTTAGACGCTGGTCTACTGATCCCAAGGTGGCGGGTTCAAATCCGACCTAGGGCTATGATTTTTATGTGTGCTTAGAAACGACAGCTGCACATCAGTAGATTTACTGGCATGCAAAAGAAATCCTGCGGGACGAAATTCCGGTACACCGGTGACGCTGATGTGATCCTGGCAATTGACAGCGTCGTTAAACAACAAAAAATATAATTTAGGCTCTTGGTGGAACCTGTACGATTATTCAGGTAACCCCGTAAGAAAAAACCTGGGACAGTAAGATGAGGTAACTAAACAGGCCAAGTGGTGTCTGCTAATCCAGAGATAACGAACAACAGTCCACACAGCTTGGTCATTTGAAATGTGTCAGTCGACTTTGCGCCACCCTGTACCTACAGCGAAATGTATAAATAAAATCATTTAGCCCAAGGTGTATCTTTACTGATGGAAGTATATGGCAAAATAAGCAGCTGTAACAATAGTTTTCAGAAGAGATTCAGAATACAGAAATAAAAATTGATGCACTCTGGACGATGGTGTCAACTTTGAAGCGGCTATCTTCTCCACGATGAAATGTTTTGGGCACCAGTGAACCTTAACTCCACAATATCTCTGCTTGTTGTTGTACGTGGCTTCACTCGAGCGATGGGATTCTTAACTCAGGCTATGCGTGAGTGCTCATGGGTTAAGGACAACACGGACTCGTTGTATATAATATGCAATGAATCCTCAAACTCATAGTCACGGCGAAATTGCAGATCGATGTAATAGAATAGAAATTGAGAATTATTTGTAACACTGGTAACTATATACAGGAATACAATTCTCCGCGTTACAGGCAGACAACTGTATAATACCAACGAACGTTGCAAAACACAAATGCGTGTTGCTAATGCGCAGCGATCGACGAAGCTACGTCTGGATTCTACGCTGGTCACCGAAGAAGCGCTTCTAGCTACGACGCTACCCACAATAGAGGTCCATCTCTCTTCTCTACTCGCTGGTTATCGGACCAATCTTCCTCTTTTTAATTCCTAGAAATCCGTCTACTTCCAAGCGACTTTGCAAAGTTTGCCTTTCAATTCCCTAATTCTTTGTAACCACCCCATTAACTGGAGTCGCTGAGACCCGACAAATTCCTCGAATTTGTACCTAGTCTCTTAAGACTTACCCTCTCGTGCTCTGCTAATTAATTACTTAACGACCTGCCTCTCCACTGTATCATAAAACAAATTCCCCATACAGGATAATATGTAAATGTTAACTTGATACCATACATTCCTCTGATTTTATATTTTCACTCTACTGGACTATCTTCTCAATAAATCAATTATTGCTCCCAGTTCATTACACCCTTATTCTTTTAAAATGAGTATTTATTTTGTGAATTCCTACTTTCGGCATCAAAATAAACATATTTAAATAATGGTATGTAAAACAGCAACAAATCATATAATTGAGAAAGCAACGTGGATTTAACGCGTCAGCTTTTACTATTTATAAAACTACAAAACTTAAAAGAAATAAACATTTCGTTATGCTTTAACAGTATAATCTATCAAATATAAGAGGCAACAGGAGAAAAAGGACAACACTTTTATCACGCAGAGAGTTCAATGCAGTAATAATTTTACTGTGTTACTATAAAGCATAGAAGCAACACACATGTAAATTTATTTAAGCATTTGATAAATAAAATGAAATATATTTCGTATCTATATGTGGGGGAAGCCAATTCAGATGGCACTGGTACATACCAGAGTGACATGTTTTTGTTAATATTAACAACGTTATTTCTAAAATCTCCGTTCATGTACTAATTAACAGAAGGATACAATATAGTGAAGCCTGTTATGATGAAAACAGCAAAATATATACGACATCGTCAGGGAACAGGGTTTCTTCCAGAAAGTGTTTTCTTCCTCTCTTACCATTGTAACACGGGGTACGTAACTTGCTGCGGACCCCCATACCCTGGGAGCACCGAGATGGCTGGTAATGGAATGGCTACCAGCGTCTTCAGGCACGTGAGCGCTACTTTCCTCTTTTTTTTTTTTTTTTTTTTTTTCATCAACATCCAACTTTTAAACGGCACTTTAATCCTTGGAAGTAAGGGTACGAATGAGTTTGCGAACTGCCCATAAGGGCGAAATGGAGATTAGAAGGCCTTCTTGCGCATTGCGTCTCAAAATATAAAATCCCTCGAGAGTCGTCCACTGTCTAGTCTATTAAAAAACGAAATATGTAAATCCGTAACGAGTAAATCAAGCAAAGAAAGCATAAAATGAAGTAAATGGATGGCTAAGTAATGTGAAATCTATGTCGAAATAATTCAACTTCAGGATGCTTCACAACGACCCTCACTGTACGTGCGTGACTTTTTTCTCTCCCTAATGAATCAGAAGCGGAATTTTGACACTTGTACGAAATGACTACTAAAAACTGTTAATAACCGGTTTCACAATGAATAACTTCAAGTATAATATGCATATGTATAACACTAGTTTAAATTGAACAAAAAGATGTTTATAGTTGCAGAATGCAGCAAGCTCACTTAGGAATATACTTGCAGTAAATTTTGGCGATGTAATTTCTAGATATATCTCCAAAATTATAGCACGTACACTACTTGACACTCGAATATAACTGTAGTAATGAACTCTTCTTAGCGAGCAGCACTCCCAAATCATTACCTGCCAGCCACGCATTCCAGCCCTTATAGCTCTCCAGTCAAAATTCTAAGAAATGTATTACGCCGGACTGTACTGGCCAGCACCAAATTGGTCTCCGTACAACTGTAACTTTCTGTTTCATTCTTGGCGGGAATATTTTGGGCTGCTTATGGGTAAATGTCAACAAATTTCATCTTCATACAAGTGTCACTCCGTACAACTGTCAAAACCACTTTCGCTTATCCAACTGGTATGTTCCTCGCCGTAGAAGGTTGGCGTGTAATGTCCGAGAACGGAAACGAGAACCGTAACGGGACAAAATGCAGTACACAATGGATCGATAACGGAAGTACCAGTCCTAACCTCAATTTGATAATTGGAATTACTGCTGTATGAACTCATTCCACAATAAATTGGAATGGTAACCAAAACGAGAGAAGAAGGCGAATGACTTGGGCATTTAAGGCTCTAAATTCACAACCAATTGAAGATCAAAACGGAGGAAGCGCTCGATTACCAATCGATATCAATACAGAGAATCGATTTTGAATATTCGATACAATATTTGCTTAAAAGCAACACGTGACACTATTTTTCATCTGAATTTGCTGATTGAAATTCAGTAGGTAAATATTCTAGAAAGCGACCAAATTATTAAATTAAACTTCCGACAACACAAAAGAAACTATAAATAAAAGACGTGCAGCTGTTGGAGTGTCATTCCAGTTTTGTTCTCCAAGCCTGCTCCTAGAGAGAGCTATAGCGGCTTCACGGGCCACGGCTTACACTATGTTCTGCAATGAAGACAAATGGAATAAGCATAGTGTTTGCTAAGATTGGAACATTGGGTGTGACTAAAGAAATGTATAATTAATTGAATTAATTTGCATGTTGAAGGATAGTTAAAATGTGTCAGAATAAGTAAGTGTTGTAACCTTTTATCCCGAACTTTGGAAAGCTATCCTTTGATTGTACACGCATTTGAACAGGAGTATCTTAACATTCTTTCCATTCTGGTTCCCATTCCCCGCAATGTGTGCACCAGGCTTAAGGCGTTTTCCTTATAAACTAAAGGCCTGGGTTCAATTTTAGCGAAAAGAAGTTGTCTGGGAGTGGATTTGTCTGAAGTTTCCCTCCTTGAAAGGCAAATGTCAAATAACTTTCTGCAAGGATTTTACAGGCCTACCTGTCATCTGTAACGGATTAATTTGGTGGTGGCACGAAGGGCCGTTCGAAGAGCCAAAAGAGAGGGTGGCCGGCAAAAGATGGAACAGCTTGAGATGACGTCAGAGACAAAAGCCGGTTGTCTAGGGGTTTTTCTACTGCGTGGAGTGAGCGTGTGGAGAAGTCTACCGTGAGATGTGACCAGGAGTGGGTCAGCCCTGAGCAACGGGAAGTAGAACCAGGGGACCATTGCTAGTGGTTGGGACGGCGCTGAGCCGTGGTGAATGCAGGACAGGCGCATAAGCCTAACCCTACTAGTTACATTTAGTTCAACTTGGTGCATGTGGTTCCTTTGGGAAAGGAGCGGTATGGACTTCTGATTCGAATTGGCCAGTTAATGCTGGTAAGAGACGTCGCTTGTGTGGAAAGGAGAATTCGATGAGTGACTGTGAAACCAGAGGAGCCAGTTGTACACTGTCGACCAGGGCGTGGCTCTTTCAGGCTGAAAGTTCGCCGTACATCCTATATCTTCAAGTGCCGACATCGGGATGAGTACCAATTTAATTAATAATAGTCTTGTAGGAGTGGGAAAACTCCAGAGTAACAGTTAATAAGGGGGGATTGCACTGTATGAGGCCCTTTAATCAGTAAACCGGAGAGCAACTTGGTAATGGTGGAGATTGTCACAGACTGTAAGCAAGATTTCCAGTTAGATTGTATTTTCTCCGTTTTTTCTTAATTTCAAATTATAGGAAAATTTATTGCTTTCATGTTAATATTTTCATGTTAATGTTTAACAGAGTCCATTTTAAAATTTGTTGTTTCATTTTAATATTTATATATTAATATTTAACAGAGACCATTTTTAAATTTGTTGTTGCCTTTTAATAATTGCTTGTTAATGTTTAACAATGTTCATTATAATAAATGTTATGCTGTAGTTTGTTGTGTTACTTGGTAGTATCCTGCCTCGATCCTGCGGAATACGTTATTAGGAAAAAAGAAAGGTAGCAGGTGTAAGTATAGCGTCAAAGGAGGCGTAACACATCGTAATCACCCATTTCATTTATCGATTAACATAAAAGCTGGCGTTAAGAAGAACAAGAAAACAGGAAAAAGAAGGTATGGTCAATACTAATCTTCCATTCATATGTCTACCGCTCATTACCTAAGTAGAGGAAGTATTGTCGTCCATTGAAATGTCAATGTTAAAAGCTTTGTAAGATTGGGTACAAGTTTTAAAAAGAAACCTTTGCCGATGTATGTCCGTCCACCTGCGAACGACATATCTGGAGAGCGAAAATCGGATATAGACCAAAATATACAATATTTAAGTCCTATCTTTTGCTAGTGCAAGGGAGATATTTTGGTGAAATGCAACTAACCCAGGCAACCCTATGTACAGTCTTGCTTCTCTTTTTAATTCTCTAGTGACCAGGTTAAAGTGCCAATGGCTATTACGGAAAAGATTTGCATGCTATAAAGTTATATCAGCTTCACATTTAGCAGCCCCAAAATATGTTATTCCATTATTAACTATAGATAAACTTATCCGGGCCTTCATCTGCGATGTCAGCTTAAATATTTAACTTGGTTTATTTACAGAGGTAATTTCATACATGAAAAGGACCTCTCTTCGATTTTAGTGTGTTTACTGCCAGGAGCAATATATTAACGCTGAATAGCGACTGGTTGAAACTAAACTCATATCCTCGATTGCATTGTGAATACCAAATCTTGGCATGTAAAGTAACACAATTACTTCAACAATTACACAATCAAGTGGCTTAACAGTTCACATAACAAAAACATTGACATTTCAAAATCGATTGGGTGACAAACCTGTAATGGGCGGTGGAGGGTCTGGGGTATTTAAGCCACCCAACTTGTTCTTCCATCAGATTAGAGAGAAAGAGAATTAGCTTCGTGAGAAGTGTTTATTGAATGGGACACTTGAGTTTTAATTGCGGGTGATAATTGCTGCTAATTACTAAAAGGGCGTATGCGTGCTAATGGGAAGGTTGGCTATCCTAAAAGGGATGGAAACTCCGTTTTATGTCTCTAATCTTTTATAACTTATCGGATACAGCAGCTGCTGGGGAAGTGGAGGACCGCGAGGCCTAGAAAGGAATGAGAAGAAAATGTCACACAGCATAAACATGATTAACTTCTTTTCCCAATAATTAAAATGAGGAGATGATACAAAATAAGTATAGAGGGAGAAGTAGAGGGGCGAAAAAGCGGAAAATTGAAAAGGAACTGTTGGTATTGTAAAGGCTGGAGCGAATAGGGAGAAAAGTCATCAGCAAACTCTAAATCGATTTTCAATGCGATTCAATTTCTTTACATCACTGGAGCTATACATTATGTTTCTTAGCTCTTTTCTAATTTCATCTTATCTTTTATTTTGATTTGTTTTCCTCCCATTCATTTGTTTAGCTGCCTTTTTTATTTCATTCATCACACGTGCAGGTATTTTCTTTTGTCTTTCTTTATGCCGTTTGGTTGGTATGCAGTATAAATGGACTTAAGCAAGAACCTCCCACGTATTTAAGCACTTGGTACATAATGGGAAATACAACATGCTAGCAAGGTTTAAATATTGTAAAATACCTTCATAAAAGTTATTTTCAGCCGATTACCTTCAATCTGCACTATATACTATACAGTAAACGTGGTAACACAGCCAAGAATGGTTGGAATGGTGACACCAATGTTTGTAAAGAATATAAACATTTTTAATGAGGTTAATTTTTCATGTAACATGAGACATAATACCGAAGTAATCGCAATAAAACAAAATTCGACTGTATTGCACTCAGAGGACCTTCCCTACTCACTCTTGCCCAAATTATTTTTGCAAAGGCTTATTCTTCTTTCTATTTCATATTAATTGAGATTTATACAAATGGTTTCGTTACGTATTTTCTTGTAGACACAATGGAAATAGAGGAATATAGCAGGCTTAAGTGATAGCCAAATCTTTTAAGAGCTAGTCGCTACATGATCGCTTTAAACTCTCAGTCTCTTTGTACGACCAAGGGGAAAAACCGAATACGGACATACCATTTGAAAAAAGTATAGGATGATCACAACGTTTTTCCCTGATTATGACTAATTATACCTCAACATCTCTGCTAGATACAGTTTGCTGTTTTTTTGCAAATGGTGTCCTAATATATAAAGTTTTTATGAATACACTTTGACATGTGCTCCATTTGTTGCCTGAAAAGCGTCTAAACGATACCCATCTCTCCCCTTGTGTTTGCCAGCATCTCCTGCGTCACCATCTCTAATGCATGTCATATTAGTGCCTTAAGGGTGTTAATATCAGGAACTGGCAACCTTAATGTACTTAAAAAAGGCAAAAGGAGTTATGTCGGGTCACCTACAGCAGCTGTACCACTTGTCTTGTAAGCAACACTGCCAATCTCTTTAAATTTTGCATACCATCCTCTGATGCTCTTCGCATCTGATGGATCTCGACCACAGTCCCTTCGGAACTTGCTGAGGCGACCATGATTCATGAAGCACAAAACACATTGTGCCTTTTCTGAAGAGACACCAGTGTGACAGCAGCACTTCTAGGTTACAGAACGTAGACACCCCCTTTAAAAAAAGAAAGAAAAAAGACTTAGTGTCGCAGGATTTATTTTTCTGCCTAGCATAGATGTTAAGATATTGTAACAAAACGGCAAAATTCAAAGTCCGGTTGCTTTTCTATCACTCTATCACTCTCTATTGCTCTCTAAATTTTACTACAAATGCACAATTTTATTCCCGTTGTTAACGAAGCTTATGGTCTTTTCTGTTATTAGAATTTACAATTGTGCTCCTGATAATCATTCTCAGTCTTTCTCCACTTTCACTGTCTCTTATGTATTGACTATTGCGATGCAATCACTCGACGACATATACGTACTCGCTGACAGGCTGGCCGACTCACTCTAGTAACCAAAAACTAACTGTACACGATGACTTACTCAACTCTAAACTAACTTTACGCGAACTAACTCTAAACTGACTCAAAACTAAAACTGCTACTAAACTAACTCTAAACTGACTGACTTCTCTCGCAAGCTCTATATTAGAGCGGGCGTCACGTGACCTTTCAAGAATCCTCCATACACACGTGTGCAAAGACTCACCGAGAATTGGAGAAAGCTCTCTACTCCTTTCTTTTGTTTTGGCGCCATTATTATGGTCACGTACACACACAACTACTCCCTGTATCCAAGGTCACACTGCCACCCTCTCGTCCGTATATTGTTGTACGACCAATGTCACAATATAATTAATCATAATCAGGGAAAGGCGTTGTGCTCACACTGCATAAGTATTCGAAAACTCAAACTAATAATAAGGAATATCTCGGAAGCGGTAGACTGGTAGAATACTAATAACTACAAAACTAACATAATATTAGAACTAATCAAAGTAATAACGGGTTTACCAGTGATAATGATGATGACAATAATAATTACAAAAATACTAACAATTATAATGATCATAGCAAGAGAAATAATAATAATAATAATAATAATAATAATAATAATAATAATAATAATAATAATAATAATAATAATAATAATAATAATAATAATAATAATAATAATAATAATAATAATAATAATAATAACAACAATAACAATAATAATAATAACAATAACATAACAATAACAATAACAACAATAATAATAATAATAATAATAATAATAATAATAATAATAATAATAATAATAATAATAATAATAATAATAATAATAATAATAATAATAAAATAATAATAATAATAATAATAATAATAATAATAATAATAATAATAATAATAATAATAATAAATTAATTAGAATAAAACAATATTAAAAGTAGTAACAATATGGTAATAACAATAACTAAAATAATAATAAAATACAACAATAACATTAAGAAATGAAATGTTAATGAAAAATTATGTGACCTCATGTTTGCATCAATTTCGTTACGGCACTTTACAATTTGTAACCCGTAACGTTAGATAATAGCAGCATATACAGGAATGAGTTGATTTCCTGGAAAATAAAGTACTATAAGTGAAGTGCAAAATATTCTAAGACTGTTCTTCTCTATTATCACACGTTACAAACAACAGTTGAAGCCTGAGAAACTCCTCTCCCGCTCGTCTGTTCTTACAGGCAGAACAAGGTTCACTCGCGCCACTGCCGTCAGTTACTACCAATTTCCCCCGGTACATTCTGCAACTCTTTTGACGTACAAAGGGTTATCTACTTACCACAATGCCGGATGAAGTGGGTCCCCTCACCACCGTTAGCACACGGCTATCAGGCCGTAGTGATTCGCAGTAAGACACCGGTCTTCTGGTTTCAAGATTTAGCCCACGCCTCCTAGGAAGCATTTATTTAACTCGAGATTAGGCTAGATCAGCCTATTCCAATAGTAGGCTAAGCGCTAATACTCGCACTTATACAGTAACAGTACTCGGAGCCCGGCTAAAGGGGCAGCGAAAGTCATAGCACAAGTCCCTGCGCTTCTTGTCACTTTTGAGCTTGTATTTTCTCATATCTATTATGTCATAGCTCCTGATCCCATTGAGGTCCCCTTGTGAACTTTTCAGGGTTTATAGCTTGAGACAATAGCAAGCTGATATATAAATTTCAATTAAAAACATACTATAAGTTCTTTTTTACCCTTTTTATTTTTTAAGCTATAGTTTCAGTTTTAATTAATATTTCTTTTCAGTTAAGTAACATCAGATTAAATCCTGTGAAATTATCTTTAGAATGACATATGAAACATTTCCCTAGGATTATAGAACTGAAATTATTGAAAATATGATCGAACAGTGCAAAAAAAAAAAAAAAAAAAAAAAAAAAAAAAAAAAAAAAAAAAAGAACTTATTGTCATTCCCAAATTTCAATAACTAATTACTGCAACATAGAAAACAATATTTTTTTCTGGAAGTATTTCCTTGCTTAGACCTTTAGGGAGAATGATTCCTGTAAGTTTCATCAAAATCCAAGATGGTCAGATTGAGATTAATTATTTTTTGTTTAGTTTGGCTTGGAATGACCCTTCTGTAAACTGGTAGCTATGTACCATGTTAAATGTGTAGAGACCGGAAATAACCAAGATTTTGCGTGTCATAACTGTATGAGTGATGGCACTGACTAAAAATGTTGGTCTCCGTGTGATCCAAACAGTGTCCGTTTGCCTCAGGGGATGAGACAAATGGACATTGCAGCATGCTTAAGCTAATTATTTTTTATCTCTGTTTACTTATTTCAAAAGATTTAATTTTCAATTTCTTTAAATGAATGTCCAGTGCGTCTGTTAAAAACAAATTGTGACTCTGCGATAATTAGTATGTTCTTCATTTTGAAAAATGTCCTTACCTGTCTGCTTGCACCCTACGTGGTGTTCTAATTGATGTGGTGCTGGCAGTGTATACCTGAAATAGCCGAAAGGAGGTTGTGTGTCTTATGTAAACATGGATGCTAAAGAAGATTCAGTTGCGTCTACTTCAAGCAGAAGCATAAACATCGAATATCCATGCGTTAAGAGATGGCAATACGTATTATTAAAGAAGATGCACAAAATAAAAATAAATCTTGAAAGTACATATATTGCTATCGACAAGTAAAGAAAGTCATTTATTAGCCTTGCTCGGACTCAATTTGGAGGAGTAAGAGAAAAGAACGTCCTTGTATCATATAATCCCGTGAATGCATTTAAAAATACCGTTAATGTCTCATTTATGCAACGCACGAATGTTCCCCGCTAGTTCTCACATAGGTAAAGCTCCCGTAAGCAAAGAAATAAAGCAGACCTTTTGAGGAAACAAATGTTGCGGGCATGAGACCATTCAATATGTTTAACACGCCATAATTCACTTCCTGAATAATTCAAATAGCTGTTGTTTCTGGAATTAAATATGAATAATTTGATGTTGCTAAGTGACTATGCGTGCAAAGAGATCTGAGATACAGTAGTGTGAAAGGAGATAATGCCAGAAATATAAGAATTGGCATTAGTCTACTATTATCGATTTGTGAAAAGAAAGCAACCCCACGATTTTCCAAAAATATTTGGAAAAAAACTTAAGGCCTCTCCTCCACATACGCCAGGGAGATTCACGCCAACAATGTCATTGTTGAAAATATGAATTCAAATTTTAATCACTTAAGCTAATTTAGCTAACGCCAACCTCAGAAAACATTAACTTTGCTTCATGTGTGCGGAAGTTCACTAGGACAAAATATCCAAGTATTTCTAACCACGCAGCGCATCACTGCATTATTATACATAAGAGTAGGTACAAAATGTGGATGTTATAATATACATGTTACGTTAGAGTTAGAATGTCACTTTTAGTAGTAGCAGGTGGTAGTGATATCTGCCAATGTTACTGCTTACGAAGCCAATAGTACAAAAATGTGCATTGTACAATGCGCTTTCTATGTGAAACGAAGCCGAAGTAATTAATAATAATAATAATAATAATAATAATAATAATAATAATAATAATAATAATAATAATAATAATGATGATGATGATGATGATGATGATGATGATGATGATGATGATGATGATGATGATGATGATGATAATAATAATAATAATAATAATAATAATAATAATAATAATAATAATAATAATAATAATAATAATAATAATAATAATAATAATAATAATAATAATAATAATAATAATAATAATAATAATAATAATAATAATAAAATTAATAATAACAACAACAACAATAATAATAATAATAATAATAATAATAATAATAATAATAATAATAATAATAATAATAATAATAATAATAATAATAATAATAATAATAATAGTGGTAGTAGTAATAATAATAATCATAATCATAACAATCATAGTCATAATAAAATAAGAATAATATGTAATATATTGTTACATAATATTGTTAAAATTATATATATATATTGTGACTTTGGTGGGTGTAAAGTAAAGAAGACAGATGTAGTCGAGATAAAGAAACACTTTTATTTCCGTAAACAGTAACTTTGCAGCAAGAAAGTCTTTTCCGATTCACCAACAGCACGGCTCCGAATTAGTAACACGAAAACTTTCCGTTCTCACACTTTACCGCTATTTATATCTGCCAGGCACTATTCTGGAAACTTCAGGAAAGTTCAGTTATTATTGCGGTGAAATACAAAGCAGAAAATTCCAGAAGTCTCTATCCCTTTCTCTCTTTCGGCAAGCGCCCCAACAATGCGGCCATTCTCTGTCTCTTCCCTTCGGCTCCTTTGCGGTAGTGCCGACAATAATGCGATGGGCGACACTGCTCCCTCCTCAAGGCTGGTCGTCCCGCACAGCACCATGGTAACGGGCCAGACGATCCAGGTGTACCACTAACATCTTTCCTCGGGGCACCTTCTGTATGCGGTAAACTACGTCGTTAATCCTCTTTAACACTCGGTACGGTCCTTGGCACGGTTGTTGAAGTTTTGGGCAGCGTCCCTTGGTCCGGGTAGGGCGGTACAACCAGACCATGTCACCTTGCTGGAATCCTCGGCTGTTGGCTTGCCTGTCGTACCGGGTCTTCATGCGGTCGCTCGCCATCTGGATGTTCTGAAGAGCCATCTCGTTCATGTCGTGGAGATGGTCTACTAGATTCTCCACATACTCGGTTGCCGGCTGTTTCGCTTCCGGGGGGCTCCCAAAAGCCAGGTCACAAGGGAGGCGTAGCTCTCGGCCGAACATTAGGCTTGCTGGTGTCACCCCGGTGGTGTCGTGTGTCGACGAACGGTAGGCCAGCAAGAACAGTGGTACCTTCAGGTCCCACTCTCGCTGATGGCTGGCCACGACCTTCCTCAGGTGCTCCTCTAGGGTCTTGATGTAGCTCTCGACCATGCCGTCCGACTGTGGATGTAGGAGTGTTGTGCGGGTCTTGTTCACCCCAAGTCTTTCCAATGCCTCCTTCATAAGGTGCGACTCAAAATTGGTGCCCTGGTCGCTGTGAAGCTCTAACGGGACCCCAAAACGGCAGAACAGCTGTTCCACGAGGCAATCTGTAATCGTCTTCGCCTCTTGGTTCGGGATGGCATACACCTCCGGCCACTTGGTGAAGTAGTCCACAGCTACCATCAGGTACTTGTTGCCCTGATCGGACACTGGGAATGGTCCAGCTATGTCGACGGCGATGCGTTCGAAGGGCGCTCCGACGTTGTACTGCTGCATGCGACCCCGGCTCCTAGTCTGGGGGCCGCGACTCGCCGCGCACACGTGGCATTGACGGCACCAGTTCTCAGCGTCTGCTCGGAGCCTCAGCCAGTAGTAGCGCTGTCGGAGTTTGTCGATCGTCCGGTTTGCTCCTAGGTGTCCACCCGAGGTACCGGCGTGCACTTCCTCAAAGATTTCCGGGACCTTACTTCGGGAAGTACCAACTACTCTTTCTGGGTCTTCCCATCAGGTGATTCCCATACCCGGAACAGCACGCCCTCTTTGGTCTTCAACGTGTCCCATTGGGCCCAGTACGACTTGTATGTAGCGCTTCTGGGTGCGATGTCCTCCCAGGTTGGTCTCGTCCCTGCCTGCACTTCTCTCAAGAGTGGCCCCAAGTCGGCGTCCGCCAGCTGCTCCTTCCTCAGGCCCGCGCTATCCCATCCATCCGCAGGCACTGCCGTGACCACTCTGACAGCTGCGGTACGCTCCTTCTCTTCCACTCTTGCGCATTGGACGCACTCTTCTGGGCAGGGTCTTCGGGACATGGCGTCTGCGTTGCCGTGGCTCTTCCCTCTGCGATGTTCGGAGGTGAAGTCGTACTCCTGCAACCTCTGGACCCAACGGGCTGTCTGGCCCTCCAGGTTTCTAAAGCTAAGTAGCCAGGTTAGGGCGGAGTGACCTGTCCTCAGGTGGGATGGCTGACCGTACAGGTACTTGTGGAAGTGCTCCAAGGTCTTCACTACCGCCAGTAGCTCTCGTCGGGTGACACAGTAGTTCTTCTCTGCCTTGGACGATGTCTTGCTGTAGTAGGCTATCACCCGCTCGTGGCCGTTCTGGACTTGGGATAGGACGCCTCCAATGCAATGGTCGCTGGCGTCGGTGTCCACAATGAAGGCGTCGGCTGGTTGTGGGAATCCCAAAATAGGAGCACTGCAGAGCGTCCTCTTCAGCTGCCGGAAAGCGCCTTCGGCGTCCTCCGTCCACACATAAGGTCGATGTTCTTCCGTCAGGCGAGTGAGGGGTTTGGCGATGCTGGAGAAACCCTTTATGAAGCGGCGGTAATAACTGCACAATCCAAGGAAACTGCGCAGTTCTCGCTTATCCTTTGGGCGAGGCCAATCTCTCACGGCCTGTGTCTTCTCCGGATCCGTGGCCACTCCGGTTGGTGAGACTATGTGGCCCAAGTAGTTGACTTCCCTGCGGAAGAGCTGGTACTTCTTGGCGTTCAACTTCAAGTCGGTCGCCTGCAGCCGGTCAGTTTGTCAAGATGGTCTTCGAATGTCTTGCCGACGATGATGATGTCGTCCAGGTATAACAGGCAGGCGTCATAAGTCAATCCTCTCATTGCTGACTCCATGAGGCGTTGGAAGGTAGCTGGTGCGTTGCAGAGACCAAAGGGCACAACTGTGAACTGCCAAAGCCCTTAGCCTGTCGAGAATGCGGTCTTCTCCTTGTCTCTCGGGTCTAGAGCCACCTGCCAGTAACCCGATTTCAGGTCCAGGGTTGTGAACCACTGCGCACCAGCAAGCGTGTCCAGGGTGTCGTCAAACTGGGGTAAGGGGAAGCAGTCCTTCCTGGTGACAGCGTTCAGCTTCCTGTAATCTACGCAGAAGCGTAGCTCGCCATTCTTCTTCAACCAGAACTACAGGGGAACACCAAGGACTGTCAGACTCTTCGATCACTCCCTTGGTTCTCATGTCCTCCAGCATGTCTCGTACCGCCGCTTGTTTAGCCAATGGAACGCATCTAGGTGATTGCCGAATAGGCCGGGTGTCTCCGGTGTCGATGTGGTGAAGCACTCGGTCCGTGCGGCCGTAATCGCTGCTGCCTTGGCTGAAGACGCGCTGATATCGTCTCAGCAGTTGTTGGACCTTCTCTCTCTGTTCAGCGGTCAGGAGGTCGGCCGCCCTCTCCAGTAAGCCTTCCAGCCGGGGCCCCAGGTGTTGCGTCGGCACCGGCTCCTGGGTCTTGTCTATTGGTATTACGCTGACCAAGGGCTCGCACGCCCCCAACTCCGTCCCGGGCTGGACGGCGTGATCTGTGTCTGTTGGGTTGAGCAGTCTCACCGGCACCTCCTCTCGGCACGGCAACAATGTCCCGGCTACACAGAGCCCATGCACATACGTCTTCCGGTCCAGCAGCATGTTCTTCTTGCGCTGGCCTTCCAGTTGCGCCGTGAATAATATCTCGCTTCTCGCGGGGACAACTACGTCTTCCCTGAGAATGACGCTGCAGATTCCAAGGCGTTCTTCGGGGTGCCGGAGCATTACTTCCTCTCCCTTAAGCCGCAGAACCTTCTTGCCGATGTCGACCGTCGCCTCGTGGCTCCTGAGGGCATCCAGTCCCAGTATCACCTCCTCAGCCACCTCTGCAACGAACACCCACAAACGCAAGGTACTTCGCCCCAAGGTCAACTGCAGCAGGGCCTCCCTCTCCACAGGCAAGGTGTCACCCGATTCCATCACTAGTTGGTACGGTCGGCTCGGTTTTCTCGACGGCAAGCCCCTGGCTACGTCAGGTCTGATGACAGTCACGGCTGCTCCAGTGTCAACAAGCACGCGGCACGGCTTCCCTCTCACCCAACCGTCCGCGATGAGGCTGTCATCCATCCGTCGGCTGACGGCGCGCAGTGTCACTCGAGGGGATGATGGTGATGGCGCCGACGTGCCCCTCGCCACGCCGGCCATTACTCGTTTTCCGGCTGGTCTTCTTGGTGCCGGCAGCCTCTCATCAGGTGTCCCGGCTGGCCACACCCCCAACACACGCCACCTGGTCTTCGTCGGCGTCCCTGGACTGGTCTGTGGTCTTCATCGTAGCGGACACTCCTTGTCTTCGAGGTCGGGGTAGCCGTCACTTTGGCCGCTTCCATCCTTAATGCGGCCGTTAGTGCCTCGTGGATGGTCTTGTAGTCACCGAGCATCAGGCGTTGACGTATCTCGGATCGCGTATTGGATTTGGATTTGGTTTAAGGGCGCTCAACTTCTAGGTCATCAGCGCCCTTAAAAGATTCATGGCAATAGCCAGGTATAAATTTCACTCAAAAAATAAAAATACTAGAAACAAGAAAATATACAAAGGTAAAAAGCAGTGGCCATAGCCAGATATGAAACAAGGTGATAAATACGTCCAAAAATCCTCAAATTGATATTGCACTCCGCTAAAAAATTAAAAACTCTATCAACCGCTGTTTTGTCCTCCGCTAGGACTTCTGCAAGTCTGGCAGGCAGCTGCAGAGAATTTCGAAGGTGCGCTAGAGAGCAACACTCCAGCAGCACGTGGCGAACCGACAAAAGGTTGTCACACAGCGGACATAGAGGCGCAGGGTCCCTTTTAAATAGGTAACCATGCGAAAAATTGCAGTGCCCTGTTCTTAATCGAGCCAAACTAACCTCCTCGCGACGAGATGTGCGATAGGAAGTTACCCAGTTTATCGGAAGCTCTTTCACTTCTCTAAGCTTATTACCGCGGAGAGCTGACCACTCGTCGTGCCAGGACGACAGTACTGCTCTCCGCACTTCAAGCCTGAAGTCTTCCGAAGTAACACGTGAGATGGTGATACTGGGTTCTGTAGTTGCCAACTTTGCTGCTAAATCTGCCATTTCATTTCCCGGCAAACCTACGTGACCGGGAATCCATGCACACACCACGTCAACGCCAGAAGCGTGTAAAACATGAAGGGCATCCTGGATACGTTGTACAATAGGGTGGGGGTTGTACAACTGACAAAGGCTCTGCAGTGCACTAAGGGAATCGCTCAAAATCAAGCAGTCACCTAGTTTACGACGGCGCACATACAAAACGGCTCGATAAATTGCATAAAGCTCTGCAGTAAAAATGGAAGTGCTATTTGTAAAACCGAATGTATATGGTTC
The DNA here is from genome assembly GCA_030765045.1 of Tenodera sinensis. NCBI lineage: Eukaryota > Metazoa > Arthropoda > Insecta > Mantodea > Mantidae > Tenodera > Tenodera sinensis. The sequence continues at coordinate 259,693,696 of CM060964.1, read as the reverse complement.
GGTTCCATAAACATAAGCACATCCAACACCGTTGGTGCTCTTTGATCCATCGGTGTAAATATATAGACGGTCAGTGTAGCCTGACAAAAATTCTAAGAAACACGTGCGGATACTTGAAATAGGCATCGTGGACTTCTGGTGTACGGTCATCCCAAGATCTACATGGGGCGTACCAGAGAGCCAAGGGGGGTAAAGCCTCTCGCCCTTGGTGAACATCATGGGCAGTTCCACTCCAAGCTTCACTAGGAGCTCTTGGAAACGGAACCCCGCAGGCTTGGGACCAAGGGTGCTATTTCTATATCGTTCTCTTAGCATAGTGGTGAAAAAAGAAGCAAACGTTGGGTGCTTAGGCATACACCTAAGCGTACAACCATAATTTGCCAAGAGAATCTCGCGCCGGTATTGCAGAGGAGGTTCTGCGGACTCGGCGTAAAGGCTCACCACTGGGCTTGTTGGAAAAGCTCCTGTTGCAATGCGGATGCCCCTATTATGGACCACGTCTAATCTTCTCAGCACAGATGGTCGTGCTGACGAATAAACAATACACCCATAGTCTAGCTTGGATCGGACCAATGCGCGATATATTCGCAACAAAATTGTCCGATCCGCTCCCCACGATTTGCCATTCAGTACTCGCATAATATTTAGGGAACGGTCACATCTCGCTCTTAGCTGTGCAATATGCGACGACCAACTAAGCTTCCTGTCCAAGATCAAACCCAGGAAGCGCGCCTCTTCTGCGAAGGGAAGTGAATCTGGACCAAATCGGAGCGAAGGTGGTAATCGTCTCCTACGGCGCCAGAAATTAACGCAGATTGACTTCTCAGTTGAGAAACGGAAGCCGTTTTTCATGCTCCATTCCCTAAGCTTGTCCAAACATTGCTGCAGGCGCCGTTGTAAGAACGCCGTGCGCTGAGAAGTGCAATAGACAGCGAAGTCGTCTACCAATAGGCATGACGAAACTCCAGGTGGAACACATTTCCAGATGGAGTTAATTGCTATAGCAAAGAGCGTGACACTTAGCACCGAACCCTGAGGTACTCCCTCCTCCTGAACAAAAGAATTAGAAAAAACCGAGCCGACCCTTACTCGGAAAAAGCGGTCCTTCATAAACTCCTGAATGAAAAGTGGTAGGCGTCCACGTATGTTCCAGGCATACAGGGAACGTAGAATCCCTGCTCGCCAGCACGTATCATAAGCCTTCTCAAGATCGAAAAATATGCCTACAGTTTGACAGTTCTTCATAAAGCCGTCCATTATCTGTGTCGATATTGACACAAGATGGTCAACAGTTGAACGGCGTCGTCGAAAACCACACTGGATGTTAGTCATTAGGTTACGACTTTCTAACCACCATATCAATCGTTCATTGATCATGCGTTCCATCACCTTGCAAACGCAACTGGTGAGGGAAATAGGACGATAGCTGGAGGGAAGATTACGGTCCTTCCCAGCCTTCAAGATGGGAATAACGGTGGCCTCCCGCCAATTTTCTGGGAGTATATTGTCAACCCAAACACGATTATAGACCTCGAGCAGGAATGCCTTACCTTCAGGAGAGAGCTGTTGTAACATTTGTACATGAATACCGTCCGGTCCTGGTGCTGAACATCGCGAAGATTTCAGGGAATGCTCCAGCTCCGCCATGGTGAAAAGGCGATTGTAATCTTCTACGTTTCTAGAACGAAACGTGAAGCCTTGAGATTCCACCTGAGTTTTAAATGGAAGGAACTCAGGGGAGTAGTTTTCCGAGCTAGACACTTGTGCGAAAGCACTGCCAAAGGTATTGGCCACTTCAAATGAATCAACAACAGCTCCTGTGGCTGTTTTTAGTCCCGCTATTGGTATTTGGGTCGTTTTAGCTGCAACACGCCTTAATCTATCCCACACAACCGAGGAAGGTGTGTGTCGGCTAAATGAAGCTACAAATTTGCTCCATGATGACTTTTTGCTATCCTTAATGACTTGTCTGGACCTGTCGCGCATTTTCTTGTACTCGATTAGGTTTTCCAAAGTAGGGTGGCGTTGGAAAACCCTTAGTGCACGCCTTCGAGCACGAATGGCATTCCGACATTCTTCCGTCCACCAGGGGACGGGAAATCGACGGGGGTGTGTAGTCGACCGCGGAATCGATTGTTCAGCAGCAGAGAGAATCGTCTCCGTGAGATGCTGCGCCAAATTATTCACTGAGTCGTGCTCGTTGTACGTAAAGACAGCCAACTGGGTGTAAAGGTCCCAGTTGGCATGGTCCAAACGCCATCTGGGCATACGTGTGGAATATGTATGTTGCGTCAAGAGACTAATAAGACATGGGAAGTGGTCACTAGAGTGTAAATCAGAGATGACATTCCATTGTAAGGAGACTGCCAACTGAGGTGAACAAACTGCAAGATCGAGGTGTGAGAAGGTGCTGTGGGAGTCAGAAATGAATGTTGGCTCTCCAGTGTTGAGGAGAGCTAGGTTGTGACTGTCGAGGAAATCGGCAATGAGGGTACCTCTCGCACAAGCGCGACTTGAACCCCAAAGTGTGTGGTGCGCATTAAAGTCTCCCACCAACAGAAACGGTGTTGGCAACTGGGAAACTAGATCTTCTAAATCAATGTGCGAGAAGTCATGGGACGGAGGCAAATAAATATTACAGATGGTGAAATGTATGTTTGGCAGTTTAATCCATACAGCAACTGATTGTATATCAGAGTGCAATGGTAGAGTTTGCATATACACGTCATCTCTAACAAGCATCATAGCGCCGCCATGTGCCGGTACACCCTCTTCTGGTGTAACATCACACCGTATTGGGGTGTATCGCTTTAGATGGAAAGCGTCATGAGGACGCAGCTTAGTCTCTTGCAAACATGCAACCAGAGGTTCGTATTCTTTGAGCAAAAGCTCAAGTTCTGGCCGTTGAGTTCGAATTCCACGTATGTTCCATTGTAGGATAGCCATATTGCATTGTGTATGGGACAGATAGTTCCAAGGTAACTCTTCATTACTTTGGAATAGGCGGTTGTCGAATTAATTTCGCCCTTTTCTTCTCTCTAGGGCTTACATTTTTATCGGACGCTTTTTCGCGCCTCTTTTCCACTGGGGGTCTCCCAGTGTGGACAGATTCTAGTTCCATGTCCTCTGTCGAGGACGTCCGTGTTCCCATAGAGAATTTCGGTTCGAGAGCTTCGAACCGATTTGACACGGAGACCGGCGAAGATGACATTCGCCGGTCTGTAGCCATACTAGAGGATCCCTCTGAAGAGGATCTCCTAGGAGATGGCTTTTTCTTTCCCTTTGATGGCTTGCCTTGAGGAAATCGGATCTTTTATACTCGGTCTTAAACTTGATCGGTGAAGCATCGTATACAATCGGTCTACTTGTCGTGGTCGGCTTCTTTGTTGGTGACCTTCCTGGTCTGCTGGATTGAACTGCGGTGCTTGTAGATGCTCTGGCGGACTTAGGTGATGTCTGAGGCTTTGGATGTGACCTAGCTACAAGAATTTTGTCTGAGATTGTTGCCCCATTTATATCGCTAGTTTGAGTTGCGATTTCCCGACATGGTACTGGTTTAGCTGCAACCGAGCTATAGGTACCCGAGTTCGGGATAGTGGGCTGGCGCAAACGTAAGAGCTTTCGGGCTTCTGAGAAGGACACCTCTCTAACCCGGATCTCCTGGATAGCTCTTTCCTCCATATAGCGCGGACATTCTCGGGAGTTTGCTGGATGTTCTCCCCTGCAGTTAATACAACTGGGAGGTGAGGTACAGTCATCGTCATGGGCGATGCCTCCACAGTTTACGCAGGTAGCTCTACCACTGCACGTGTCACTTGTATGACCAAAGCGCTGGCATTTGTAACATCTAAGCGGGCTCGGAATGTAAGGTCTTACTTCAATGGCCTCGTACCCAGCCTTTATCCTTTGCGGGAGATCTACCCGATTAAAGGTAAGGAAAAGGGTACGGGTAGGCAGATATTCGCCTCCATCTTTTCTCTGAACCCGATAAACAGATATTACACCTTGATCTGCGAGGTTCTCCTTAGTTTCATCATTGGACATATCGTCCAATGCGCGTGTGTTCACAACGCCGCGAGAGGAGTTCAAAGTTTTGTGCATCTCTACACGCACCGGATAGCTGGCTAACATGTTGGCTTTTACAATAGTAGCTGCCTGTGCTGCTGAAATAGATTCAACAAGCACCGTGCCGTTTCGCGATCTTGTGCAGTTCTTCACTGGGCCAGCTATCTTATCGAGACCCTTCTGTATCACGAAAGGATTCACCGATCTGAATGTTTTACCTTCCTCTGTTCTTGATATCACTAAGTAGCGAGGACCACTCAACTCTGCTACTTCCTTTTCACTGACTTTGTCATGTTTTGTTTTTTGAGTTTTAAAAGAACTCATGGCGATGATATCCTCCACCATTGCAAATGTCTCCGATGGCATGCTCACATCCTGGGCGCCACCCCGGCTTAGGTGAGAGTCCTGGCCTGGACCTTGCTCACTCTAGGGTCTCACCTCCCAATGCATAGACAGAGGGACCCAATCGCCTTCAGGAGTGCATCAGCTCATGCAATGGCCCCTCCCCGGGACTGACTTTTATCAGCGGATACGCACACAGATCCTACATGATAACCAGGGGCTGGGACTTACGCGATTACCCAGTCACCCCTTGCGTCACCCCATCCTCCGACGACCCGCGCGTACGTTATCCATCAGACTGTGTACAGGGAGGTAACAGGTGGGAGGTCAAACACAAAAGTGGACCAAAGTTGATTGGGCGTTTGGCATGTGCCCTCTCACCTCTTGGAGGAACCCAATCGAGAGTATGGCTCGGGGCCCCGGGTACGCCAAACCCGTACCTACCGTAGTAGGAGCCCCTGGGGGAGTTTGATTTCGGAGTCCTCTTCTCCTAGATGAGTCGTCGACCAAGACTAACGAGCCTCATCTACCCGTTTGGAATGTTCTTTGCTTCCCCTCACCTCTTGCCTACCAGTAGTCGAAATGACACTTAGTAGGCCGTCTGGATCGGGTACTGAGCCCCTCCGCCACGACAAGGCGACACTCCTTCGGAGGTGGGCATCGCGTACCCCGTCGACGAAGGTATAGGCGGCTTCTCGGGATACGAATTCGGAGGGGAGGTCGACCAAGGCTTTGCTGGCCAGCTGTTCGATTGCCAGGGCGAACACCTGCAGCGTCTCCACTGGCAGTTGCATCCTAGATTTCAGTTGGCTGCGGTAGGCTGCGACTAAGCGGTGGTTTCCGAACCGGTTCTCCAGGGCCTACCAGATGTCCTTGGGCGCCGCCACTGTCTGGACTGCGTTCAGCACCTCTGCGGCTCGCCCCTGGAGGCTGGCTATCAGCTGCGCGGCCTCTTCTTCTGGCGACCATTTGTTGTGCTTGGCCACTTTGTCAAATTGACGGCGGAAGACCTCAAACGTTGACGTGCCATCGTACTTCGGTGGTTTGACGCTCGTCGATGTTGTGTCGCGTGCTGGAGCCTCGGCCTTGTAGTTCTTGAGCTTTTCACTAAGCATCCCTTCCACCATTGCATTTAGCTCCTTGGCGCTACCGTCGACCCTGTCTTCGAGAACGCTAAGCCGTTCCCCGACATTCTCCAGGGCGTCAACGCGTTGGCCGAGGTCCTCCATCTTTCCACCGAGCTCTTTCACATCCTTCCTTACGCCAGCCAGTTGCTCGTCAATTTTCGTCTTCATCTCTTTCAGCTCGGCAGCGAGGTTGTCGTTTGCCGTCTTCATCTCTGCTTTCAGCTCTTGTAAAAAGCTCACCAATGTAGCCTCCATCGTCATATCCCGCTTCTGACACCAGTGTGACTTTGGTGGGTGTAAAGTAAAGAAGACAGATGTAGTCGAGATAAAGAAACACTTTTATTTCCGTAAACAGTAACTTTATACACTCGTTGCAACAGCAAGAAAGTCTTTTCCGATTCACCAACAGCACGGCTCCGAATTAGTAACACAAAAACTGTCCCGTCTCACACTTTACCGCTATTTATATCACTATTCTGGAAACTTCAGGAAAGTTCAGTTATTATTGCGGTGAAATACAAAGCAGAAAATTCCAGAAGTCTATCCCTTTCTCTCTTTCGGCAAGCGCCCCAACAATGCGGCCATTCTCTGTCTCTTCCCTTCGGCTCCTTTGCGGTAGTGCCGACAATAATGCGATGGGCGACAATATATATAATTATTAGAGAAATAAAATCTTCAAAGGTACATTTATACAAAAATAATATAAAACATTTGGAAACCGTTATAAGATATCTAAACACTATATGTTCATAGGCGTGTGTCCTTCCTAACATTATCAGCATATGTCAACTGTTGGATTTTAGTTTAGGGAATCCTCTGGTGGCGACTAAGACGCCTCTCTTGGTGACGTGATCAATTTGAAGTTGCTGTGTCGAAATTGACGGGTTTTGCTTCATGCTCCTTTATGAAGATCTTTTCCCTCGTAGATAATGCTGTTGGACCCACAACGCTTCATTAAAAGAATTTTCTGTTCTATATTCTGTTTCTCCTTCCAAAAATGGTCCGCCATTGCAGATTGGTCTATGTATTTCTTTGTTGCTGATGCTTCCTAAAGGTTCTTTAAGCCTAATCTCCAGATTCCTTTTAGTTTTTCCAATATAGAAGATGCCACAGTCTTTGCAACTTATGCGGTAAACACCTGAATTTTTGTCTCTAGGTTTCTTTGTCTATTTTATGTGATTTCAGGATATATTGTCCACTGAATTTGTTTTGCGGTGTCAAAGTAATGTACTTTTGAATAGTTCTTGGTAAACTCTGGGATGCTAAGTGTGTAAATTTCGTGTATCGGTTTTATTGCTGATTGAAGAAAGTGGTTATCTGCCTGCAACTCTGTTGAGTTTATCAACTTTCGGTTTGACTAATTCTGCACTGAAGCCATCGCATTCTGCAAACTATGTGATTGCATTCTTTAGTATAATCCGTCTTGTTTAGTGGAACAATGACCAGCCTGAATTATACTATTGATGACAGCAAGCTTTTGTTTTGGGTTGTGTCTATCACAATTTTATGAAATGTTCTGTGTTTCTTTCTTATATATGTAAAATTCTAGCTCTTTGTGCTTTTTTATTATTTTTAATTCTAGGAAAGGAATTTCACTGTCCGTCTCTTTTGCAGCAGAAAACTTCATTGCGGGATGCTTAAAGTTAAGCAGTGTCAGTGCACTCTGTGCCTCGTTTACTATTGCCCAGGTGTCAACCACATATGTACACCACAGTTTCAATATTCGGGGAAATGTGTTTATAATTTGGGTTTCAAAGAACTTCATAAGAATATGTGCCAGGAATGGAGATAGTGGATTGCCCATGTATAATCCTGATTTTCTTAATGTTCCATTCGTGCCGCCTTTAACATTTAAGGTCATATCGGCGACTTTCAACGTTTGGAACCATTGCTCATCAGCAACGACGGTGACTCGCTTTACAGCCGTTTTTAGTCTTTAGTTTGTTATTATTTTTGGTTATAACGTTAAATTCACACACAAACACACACACACACACACACACACACACACACACACACATTCACACTCTAATTCATAGTTACAGACCAGAACCGGGGAACCCGCAGAACAGCTTAAGCGACCCTCATTTTTACTTTCTCTACTGGTAAGTAGGGGAAGTATTGTATTCCACCCAAAAATTTGAAGTCGAGATTTCACCGGAAATACATGTTTTAGGGCCCCCTGAATCCAAAAAACGCATTTTTAGAAAAAGGTCCGTGTGTGTGTCTGTGTCTGTGTGTCTATGTGTCTGTGTGTCTGTCAGTCTGTCAGTCTGTCTGTCTGTGGACAGCATAGCTCAAAAACGAAAAGTCGGTGAAAAACCAAAGTTGGTATTTAAGTTTAATGTCGTTCAAGGATGTGACACGAAGATTTTGAAGAAAATAGCCCCACCCTAAACTACCCTTTACATGGAAAATTTTTCGAAAATTTTGATTTCCTTGAAAATGGCTCTAACGATTTTGATTAAAATGTCATATGTTTGAGATATTTTTATGACAAATGAAATGTATATCTTGAATTTTCTAGCTATAGCCCCTGTAGTCGTATTTACTCTGGACGACTTTTGCATAACTGGTAAACCGTTAGAGATAGACCAAATTATACTATACACAAAATGTAGATCTTGCTAAAATACACAATTTATGTGTCAATAAATTTTCTTGTAGGGTGAACCATTTCGGAGATATACCTTGTTATGTGTGTGAGTTTCGGAAAACTTGGAACTTTCATGAAATGGGTCATCGTTGTTCATTTTTTTATGTTACGTGTACAAAGAGAACGGAATCTCAAAACTTTAAATGATTTCACTATCGCACAAAGCCTACTGTATTCCAATATTCCCCTTGCACCTACAAGGAAATAAGCAATAAGATAATTTGTACAAATGTTTATTTTAACTAACACGAAGAAGATATAGGAATAAGAGTTTGTAAGAATGGTTAGTACAAGAGTAGAGAAAGTCATGTGAGTGCAACACATCAGATTTTTTTACCTGGTAAATATACAGTTAGCAGTGGAAGGCCGTGAGCGGACTACGCTCAGTGAACACCGGTTCCCTACTAATATTCCTAAGTCTAGATATGTGGCTAAGGAAACATTTCCACCCTTCAGCCAGGAACCGAACCCGTGACCTCTGGATTTGAAACCAACAGACCAAAGAGGCAGTCTACCTGATTTTTACTTTCTCTACTACGTATAGTAAAGTAGAGGAGGTATAGTATTCCACCCAAAAATTCGATGTCGAGATTTCACCGGAAATATATGTTTTTAAGCCCCCTGAATCCGAAAAAGAAAGCATTTTTAGAAAAGATCCATGTGTATGTCTGTGTGTCTGTGGATGTCTGTGGACAGCATAACTCAAAAACGAAAGGTCAGTTAAAAACCAAAGTTGGTATTTAAGTTTACTGTCTTTCAAGGATTGCAACACGAATATTGTGAAGAAAATTGCTTCATCCTAAACTACCTTTTACATCGAAAATTTTGATTTTCCTGAACATAGCTCTAACGATTTTAATTAAAATGTCATAAGCTTGAGATATTTTTATGACCAATGAAATGTATATCTTTAATTTTCTGACTATAGCCCCTGTAGTCGTATTTACCTACTCTGAATGACTTTTGCATAACTGGAAAACCGTAAGAGATAGACCAAATCTTACTACAGAAAAAATGTAGATCTTGCTAAAATACACAATTTATGTCCAAATAAATGTTTGGTAGAGTGAACCATTTCGGCGATATGCCTTGTTATTTGCGTGAGTTTTGGATAACTTATAATTCTGTCAAATATAACATCATTATTCATTTTTTATATGTTAACCGTGCAAAGAGAACGGAATCTCAAGGCTTTAAAAGATTTGACTATCGCTCAAAGCCTACTGTATTCTCATATCCCCCTTGTACCTACAAGCAAATAAGCAATACGATAATTTCTGCAAATGTTAATCTCAGCTAACAAGATGAAGATATAGGAATAAGAGTTTGTAAGAATGTCTAGTACAAGAGTAGAGAAAGTCATGTGAGTGCAACACCAGACTTTTATTTAAAGACGTTTCCATTAAATACAAAAGCATAACTGTTCAATGCAGATCCTCGTTAACTGTAGGTATTCCTGGGCTGTAGGGACTGAATCCACCTCTACATGCAATCCATTCGTCTGTCTCTTGGCACACTTGAAAACAAAGAGATCACGTCAACGGATACCATTTGGTCGGTAGGTGAACATTCCACATCTTTAGATTTGCTAATGAATTGCAAAGAGCTGTTGATACTGTGACTTTCAAATTTAGGTAACTGCTTGAATCTCTTGTTTAACAATTTGGCCAATGTGTAGTAGAGTTTGTCAATATTGCTGATGATTGGATGCATCCTATTTCCTCGATTAAGAGTTTCGGACAGACCATTGATACAGAAATTGCGGGTTCAGAAGATACACTATTTAAAATGGAATTAACAAAGAAAGTAATTACACTAATTATCGCTAAAGAATTGATAGAGGAAGCAAGCAAATAGAGACACTGTAAGTATGAATATCAGAGGAATATGCTATATAGCGTTAGAAAGTGTAAAGTTTGTCAGACATGAAAACTTGATTGCGGTTATCAGATGGTTAAGTAGGTGATTACCGAAGAGTAGTATTTTGTGAGTAGTTGCTAGAATTCGCTGAGAAAGTAGATGCTCGTAATGAACGGAGCAGAATTAGGTTGCTAGATGCATTAGCGAGTAGACCAGGACAGCCTTGCAGAATTTTATAGACGGAGTCAGAACGAAAAGCGAGGGACCTTGAATAGTATAGAAATAGTTTCAACATGGCTATGAGAGGGGGATTGAAACGAGTTAAAGAGGAGGAACATCTTTACTAGGGGCGTCTGATTTTAGCGAGGAGAGCTCTCACTTTATCATGGTACTTCGGGGCGTCTAGGCGCGGATTGGAACCAACAAGCGTGATTTGGGATACTTTTGTGAAGTATATCCTAAGTCTTCACATACGATCCCAGTTATATTTAACTAGAGTATTATTTCATTGTTTGTTCTTTGTCGGTCGGTAACGTATCGTCTTACTTATTGGAAACATTCATTAAAATATCTTATAACAGGTCTAACGAACGTTGTTCCGCAGATGTGAAGAGAGGGGTCCCCCTCTACAACTACAGTGGCACACTTAGGTAGAACCGATTTTCCGCTTTGTTTTCCTCCACTTTTCCGCTTTCGTGGTCCTAAGAGAGGAGAAGGTGTTCATACCTGCTGAGTAACGTTCGTCAGCCCTGCTTTATAGTAAGAATCAGTGTCATCCTTTCTAAATGCCTCATCCACGCGATCTCTGTGATAGAAATCTCACTGCTGGAGCTACAGTCAGAAAAAGGAACCGGCTGGGGAATTCGAGAAAGGGTGGACGTACAAACCTCACTGGCGCCCTTAACACATCATCATGATCAGCTACTTGGAGCTTAATGATTCAAACAGTCGCAGCAGCTTGGAGCATACATCTGCTTCCACTAGTCGGAACAACGAGCTGCTACCACGCATAAATTCAGCACCACCATATATGCTGGCTATTATGGAATTGTATGCTTTAATATTTCCTTTTACTTCTTTTGGGATATCATTTCATTATTAATTGTATGTACCTGCGTAATACATTTATTTAATGGATTTGATTCTATTTCTTTGAATTCTACTTTTTCTAATAATTCTGTATCTTCTTTGTTCATGACGACCAACTTGTTTCCTTTGTCTGCTTTCGCATAAACATTTTTGGTTAAGTGATTTAATTATTTTCCCCCATAGCTTGGGCCTATCGTTTTCTCTTTCGATTTTTGTCCATAATCTTCCCATATTTACTTCTGATTGCTACTTTTTCATCAGTCTTTAAATCCTCAGTGACTACTTCAGTGTCTAATCCTAATCCTTGGTTTAAGAACGCTGATTCCGCCTCTGTGAAAGTTTCGTTGGACATATTGACAACTTGTCTCTGATTCTGTTTGTGACCTGGCTTTTCATTTTATTTCGTTTTCCCCATATTAGACCTCGCAGTTTTCGGTTTTCGTTTTCCACTTTTTTGTTTATACGGATGTTGATTTGTGTAAAAGAGCTGCTTTCTAGGTTATCCTAAGTGATGTTATGTAATAATTTGCAACGCTTTAATTATATTTCATAAAGCTCCAAATTTTTTTCTACTACTTTACTATAATGTTTGAATACTTCAATCTCTAAAACCTCATTTTCGGTTACCCTTTGATGTTGGCTGTTACGACTGATTTTGCCAATTTTTCTAACAAAGTTTGGACAGACTTTGCTTTTTATAAATAACTTTAAGAACTTTATGTCAAACGAAATGTTTCCTCTTTTTTCTTTATTTTTGAGGTAATACTTGGTATTAAGAGGGACCTAACTAAACGCATTCTAGGTGAATACTAATAATAAATGGAGCATTGAGTATTAGTTCGAATCAAATTATATTAACATATATTAATGTTTAACCACAGGATAATTATATAAACCTCTGCCATCTTTGATGTGGATTGAAACTAAAATTGTTTATATTAATACTACTTAAATGACACCATTTTTATTTTACTCCTGTTTTTAAGTAATTCAAATCCCACTTTTCTTTGGTTGCTCACAATGCGGGAAAGGAGTCCAAAAAGAAGGCAAAGCACAAGTTGCACGGAGCAACGAAGGATTACAAGAAATTGATAGAGACAGCGTGAGATGAAGAGGAGACGAAGGGCAAGCCAGTGTTTGCTTTTCCTGCCATACTAAGAGGTTTTCTCAAATCGCAGAGAAATGTCATGTATCGAGAACCCTCTAGCTACCGTTGACAAAGCCAATATCTCCCAAAGAATAATATAAAAGGTCTACAAAAACCGCGGCATATTGCTTCAACTTGAGCACAGAGAGAGAATAAGAAGGCAGAAGGGAGCAGCGAGAGATGGAGGGTGAGGAGAAAAGCATGGAGAAGCAACTCTCATATAAAGGTTAAGGTTTCTAATAACGCTTCACATACGCACGTTGTGCGGTTAGGCGGATGAATACACAACTTGCACCGGTTGTCTTCCCGACTGAATGTGCTGCACCAAGTAAACCACATAGACGCCATTAGGATTACGGCCACAACAGCAGCATTGTAAATAGGCTTAACATTCTCCGTTAAAATCACAGAGAAAAATAAAACGTTATCGCAAGTAAAGACATGGTAATTTTCAATTCATCTAGAGAAGTTCAAATTATCACAAATAATGTAAGACATTTGACCTAACCGATAAACTCTCGAGTAGAATGAGAAAATTTGTTTGGGAAGATCAGACCGTCGAATGATATTTATCTTAACTATTTCATAACTAAAATATGATTTTAAGTAATGTATCACACATATTTGACCAGAAAATGCCATATTCCACAAAAGCTAACCCAATGCATGTTAGTAGGGAGATTAGGACAGAGCTGGCGCACTTTTTTATGGGCAAGATGGCCGCCATACGCAACCTAAGGATTATTAGGTAGGAGGGTAGAGGGGCGCAGGATGTAGGTGTTTGAGGCTGACTCTAGGGATAATGTTTAAGGTGTATAGCAGCGTATGTATGTCTTTATACACGTTCATGATACTTGAGTACGTTCTTCACTATATCGATGTGTGCTACCTAACGCAACAGCTTTCTTTCTTGATTTAATATATTATCCTAGCATAATGACACCCCACCCCACATCGCCCCGCCAACCTAACCTAACCTAACCTAACCCCATACTTCTACTCGTCTAACCTATCCTAACCTAATCTAATCTATCCTAACCTAATCTGACCTAACCTAAACCCATACTTCTGCTCGTGTAACCTATTCTAACCTAACCTAACCTATCCCCATACTTCTACTCGTCTAACCTATCCTAACCTAATCTAACCTAAGCCCCGTACTTCTACTCCTCTAGCCTATCCTAAACTATTCTAACCTAAGATAAGCCCCGTACTTCTACTCGACTAACCTAATCTAACCTAATCTAAGCCCCATACTTCTACTAGTCTAACCTATCCTAATTTAACCTAACCTATCCTAACCTAACCTTACCTAATCTAACGTAGCCTAACCTCACGTAGCCCAACCTAATCTAGCCTAACTTACGCCTCATACTTCTACTAGTCTTACCTATCCTAACGTAACCTAACCTAACCTAACCTTACCTAATCTAATATAACGTAACGTAACCTAGCCTAGATCCTCCTCTTATTATTTATTCTATCCCATCACCATGATCACTTTCTAGACATTCACTCTATCCTATTATTATCTAACCTAATCCATCCTCCCCTACTTATCTATTGTATCCTGTCATAACGCCTCTTGATCTTCCTCTTTGCAGATATAGCCTTGGGCATTTATCTCTTATTTGTAGATTTAAAGCGATTTTAGGGTTTAGAAGGTATTCAGCCACTGCGACACTCTTATTTAAGAACTTTCCAGACAATTTTGAGCATTATATAGGTTATTTGATGCATTTTCTAAAGGTTTCATGCTATTTTGGTGCTGTTTTAGATCGTTTTTACAGATATTTTAGTTGCTTTTAGGCTTTTCAGGCTGCTTTTACGATTGATTTTCACGCCTTTCAGGCAATTTCGAGAATTATTAGACATTTTTAATCCATTATCGAGACTTTCAAGAAATTTTATGGCCATTTAGAACCTTGAGTACATATTTCAGTCACTTGTCAGGCATTCACCATAGTTGAACAAAAACTCCGCCTACGCATACATTTATTACATTCATTGCATATGTTATACATATTACATATTGCTACTACTCTAACCTGACAGCAATCATGATTAACTAGGCCTGTACTTGGCCCATATTACCCTGAACTATTTTAAATTAAACATTACTCTCTTCCTCCTCCTCCTCATCATCATCATCGTCATCACCATCATTATGAACTCTTCTATCTTATAATCTAACCTAGCCTCACCTAACCTAACCAGGGGTAACCATACGTCTCCTTTGAAGTATTTTTGACATCGTTGTTTAGCTTGGTTTATTTTCTTTCCTTTTATATCTCTCGCCTCTTTCAACAAGGTTTTTTAAACTATCAGTAGAAGATGCTTTAGTATGATTATTGAAGTAGTTATGATGAGTACTCTGCCACCTATGGCAGTATGTTATATAAAGTATGCTTCAGTTCTATGAATATTTTACCTTCTTCTGTTTGTTCCGATAATAGCACGCCCTCCAGTATTTCTAAGACTAATCTAACTTAACTTCTTATAATCTTGCGTTTCTTTCCAAATATTCTTGACATCTTTATTCAGCTTTGTTCTGTCTCCTCTTTTAACCAGGTTTTCGAAACCATCACTAGAAGATAATCTATCATTGATGCTGAAGTACTTATAGCTCTGTATTTATAAGACTTATTCTTCAAGCATTTATTCCGATTTATATAAGTTTAATGGGGATATATTTAGTTTAAGGCTGTAGGGATAGGCGCCTCTTCTCTTTTATCTGGGCTGGAGATCAGCACTAGAATTACTTTCTAGTGGTAGAGGTAGAGTTAACGCCTTCCTTTGTTGTTTTTCTTTATCTTTTCTTTACCGCGATGAGAAATGAGAACAGAAGAAGTTCGCGATGATCATCTAATTCTTCATCAATCACCTTTATCGGAAACACTTCATGTTTATCATCAACTCCAAACACATTTATTGATATATTATTGAGTTTTTCAAATGTAGCGATTTCGCCCAAGCTCGTAGGAAATGAGACGCATGAGAAATCGTATTTTTCTTGGAAATCCTTGTACTTGCCAACAGCTGAGGATTCTTTTAGAATGAACTTTGCTAGAATACCGTACATAAAACATTTCTCATCGCGGTAGTTCTGAGGGTTTATACAGGCTTTCTTAGCATCCAGAGATGATGGTAGAGGAATATAGCTGCTCCCTCGAAGAAGATTATACTTGTTAATACGTAGTCGAACACCATCAACTGTCAGTACAGCCCAATTACTACCTTTAAGCTTACTTTCCTCCATTTCAACACGAAGCTTCTTGAATTTTTTTTCCAGGATGGCATCGAAGTCGCTGTCTAAAAACACAGCCTGATTATGCGTTTTGAAGGCTTTGTTAGTGGTGTCTCCAAAGGCATTCACAAACTTACATTCAGCCATAATGTTAATTTTCAAACTTTTATGAGCCCGCAGCTCCTTCTGAACAGCATGAATTATACGCTACTTAGCCTGCTGCAGGTATGAATTTAAATCCTGACTTGCTGAGCATTGGATGAAATATGATTTCAGCCGATCCTGAAAAGTCGTTTCATATTGTACAACATCATCTTCATCAGGAGACATTAACAATAATTTATGCTTAGTAGGTTCGAATTTGACTTTCTTAGCATCTTTAGTCCTCTCACAGCGCCCTTCATGTACATCCCTTCGATTTTCAGTACCGTAAACATCACCACAATGTCTACACTCGAAAAACTCCCTACATATCAGCTCATGCCTCTTCTTATGATACTTGCCTAGAAACCTCTTTTCGCATTTACTGCACCTATAATCTGGTATAGCATTCAGAACCGATTCCATCATTCCACCACTCCACATTTTTATAATATGTAGTGCAACACTTGTAAATTATATAAATGAATAAATGCTTATAGCACTTTCCACTGACTCACCTCGATAACTTATCAAAGCTATTGAACGGTAATCTCGCTAAGAGAAGCTTATGTGCTCGACTCGAAGGTTAATTACTGAATAACTATGTAAGCTCAAGCAAACCCTACTTATTCTGAAAGCACACATCTCTCAGGGAACTACATAATTCCAGATCACGCTTGCAGAGCCTTATAGCGGTTCCAATCAGTACTAAAACGCACATTTTACAGATTTTATACTTTTATGACGGTAAATTATATATTAACAGTCAAATTTTCATTCTTTTTTATAATTGTTCTCCGTTTTTATGTACTTTGAAACGAATCCAACAGAAAAATTAAGACGCGAAACGGTGGTTATGTATCTTTAAGTAACATTACTTTTATCAATATCGGATGACAGTAATGGAACCATCTAAACATTATTTAAACGCTTAAAAACCAATTTTAGGCTTTATTTCATCAATTTTAGCATTAGATGTATGGGTTAATTTAGTCCTATTACGGCCTTGCAAAGCATATGTTGCACCATTTGTCAACTAGAGCAGAAATATTTGAAGCACTGTGATGAAATTTTAATATCAGCAAATAGCGATAAAAAGAACACAACCTCTCAACCGAAGCTCTTTTAAACATGTCCCCACAGGTAAAAGTATTACCCTGTCATTAGCGGAAAAAACCCAAGCCTCAAACACAGGCGTAGACCTCTCTAAAAACATGTCCCAACAGGTAAAAAAATCACCTTGTCATTAGCGGAAGAAAAACCCTAGCCTCAAACACAGGCGCCAGCATTATAACCATGTCAGTAGCAAGCTTGAAACCATCAGAGCAATCATATAGGACATAAACACTCGACAATGCTTTCAGGCATCTTAAGCATATTTTATTCATATTTTTAAGATACTATTCTCATTATCCCTCATGCTGGCACGGAATATACGCGAACTGAAAGTTATTAGCTAAAATATTAAATAAAATCACTTCCTCTTCTTCTGCTTTTTATTCTTCCCATATCATTTATGTTAGCAGGGAATATAGACATATCTGAACCTTATCAGCGTAAATATCACAGAAAATGGCAACATTCTCCGTTAATTATATCTAAAGCGACTTTTTCCAAGTTTCCTAAGAAATTTAGGTGAGTACAGCGACATTTACTTAACCTCTGATGTTCTTCTCCTAGCGGATGTCTTTGAAACATTCAGAGACCAAACTCTGGAAACACACAAAGTGGATCCTGCGCATTATTTCACCTCTCCAGGACTTACATGGGATGCTATGCTGCTGTATACTGGAATCGAGTTGGAATTGCTTCTTGATTATGATCAGCTACTCATGGTTGAATCTGGTATAAGAGGAGGGTTATGTCAGGTTTCTCACCGGTATGCTGAGGCTAATAACATCTACATGGACCAGTATGATCCTCGTAAACCCTCCCACTTTATTACGTACGAAGACGCCAATAACCAGTACGGCTGGGCTATTTGTCACGCCCTTCCTTATGGAGGATTTATGGGGGTTTCTCCTGAGCACATAGACTTGGATTCATTGAAGGAAGATGATCCCCTTGGATATGTTTTAGAAGTCAATGTCGAATATCCTACAGAGCTCCATGATCTTCATAATGATTTACCCTTCCTACCTGAGAGTCTGAAACCGGGGAGGTCGTCTTCAAAGAAACTAATTGCTCACCTTGGATCCCGAAAGAAGTACGTGGTACATTACATGGCCTTGAAACAAGCTATTAGACATGGTTTGCGACTGACAAAAATTCATCGAGCGCTTCAGTTCCGTCAATCATGTTGGTTAAAGCCTTACGTCGAATTTAATAACCTGCTACGACAACAAGAAATGATTTTCAGAAGGATCTGTATAAACTGTCCAACAACACTATGTTTGGCAAAACTATGGAGAATATATGGAATCGAATAGATATACGCCTTGTAGCAAACAGTAAAACGCTAGAAAAACTCATAGCTAAACCTACATTCATCTATGGAACCATATACGGACCTAATCTTGCTGCTGTGCATATGGCTTCTCGTCAAATAGTGTTCAACAAGCCTATATACATTGGAATGAGTGTACTAGACATCTCCAAGACTTTGATGTATTCGTATCAATATGACGTGTTACTTCCATATTATGGAGCTGAAAACCTTAAACTCTAGTATATGGATACAGACTCTTTTGTCCATCGAGTGTCTACAACAGATATATACCAGGACAAATTACGTATGCTTGAACATCTGGATACATCTGATTACCCTGAAAACCATGTATGTAATTCTACAGAAAACAAAAAAGTGTTGGGAAAGTTTAAGGATGAAGCCTCTGGAAAAATCATTCATCGTTTTGTAGGTCTCAGGCCTAAAATGTATGCTATCGATATTGATGGCTCTGTGATTAAAAAAATTAAAGGTGTAAAACGCAGCGCCATTAAGCAATACATCAACTTCAATAGCTATGTGGATTGCCTTAAGACCCAAAATTTCCTTAGAACTCCAATGGATTTAATCCTATCCCAATATCACAAGTTTCTACGGTTGAAGCTAATAAAATAGCCTTATCACCTCACGACGACAAGAGAGTGATTGCAGAGGATCGAATATCTACATATGCGTATGGACATTACAGCGTTGCAAGCGGCGCATAAGAGGAAGTTCCTTAGATCCGAGGATAACGAGTCGACCTGTAGAAAATTTAAATTCGCTCAGCTGGCCTCTCTGTGCCATCCATGATGCCTGTCGAAGAAAGAAGATAAAGAAAAACAACAAAGGAAGGCGTTAACTCTACCACTAGAAAGTAATTCTAGTGCTGATCTCCAGCCCAGATAAAAGAGAAGAGGCGCCTATCCCTACAGCCTTAAACTAAATATATCCCCATTAAACTTATATAAATCGGAATAAATGCTTGAAGAATAAGTCTTATAAATACAGAGCTATAAGTACTTCAGCATCAATGATAGATTATCTTCTAGTGATGGTTTCGAAATCCTGGTTAAAAGAGGAGACAGAACAAAGCTGAATAAAGATGTCAAGAATATTTGGAAAGAAACGCAAGGTTATAAGAAGTTAAGTTAGATTAGTCTTAGAAATACTGGAGGGCATGCTATTATCGGAACAAACAGAAGAAGGTAAAATATTCATAGAACTGAAGCATACTTTATATAACATACTGCCACAGGTGGCAGAGTACTCATCATAACTACTTCAATAATAATACTAAAGCATCTTCTACTGATAGTTTAAAAAACCTTGTTGAAAGAGGCGAGAGATATAAAAGGAAAGAAAATAAACCAAGCTAAACAACGATGTTAAAAAATACTTCAAAGGAGACGTATGGTTACCCCTGGTTAGGTTAGGTGAGGCTAGGTTAGATTATAAGATAGAAGAGTTCATAATGATGGTGATGATGATGATGATGAGGAGGAGGAGGAGGAGGAAGAGAGTAATGTTTAATTTAAAATAGTTCAGGGTAATATGGGCCAAGTACAGGCCCAGTTAATCATGATTGCTGTCAGGTTAGGTTAGTAGCAATATGTAATATGTATAACATATGCAATGAATGTAATAAATGTATGCGTAGGCGGAGTTTCTGCTCAACTACTATAAAACGACAACAATTACTGAGAAGCCTAGTGAAATACCCTTAAATCATCCAAAATACCCCTAGCGGAGCAAAAATATCTGCGTCAGTGTTCTAAAAGCACCTTTCAACCGGTGGTAAGTACCTGTCTCACTGTCCAATACGCCCTGGAAATACGAGCAAAGGAGCGGAAATGTTCCAATCACTGTTCAAAAAACACAATTAAAAGCATCTAACGCCTATAAAAGTGTTCTAAAGTATCCTCAAAGGCTTCTAGAATATCGGTGTCAGCGTCTAAAATGCCCCTCACAATGCTTAAAATATCTCTAAAATGTCTGAAACGATCCTTAAACTGATAGATACGTCTATTAACGCTTAAAATACCTACTTCAGTACCCTAGATGTAGTGAGAATTACTCTCCGATGCCGTTGAAGGTGCTTAAAACAACCATGAAGATAGTCAAAATATCATGAAAGTAAATAAAATAGCTATTAGATTGCCTAAAGAAACGTCCAAATTGCCTGACAAGTGACTGAAATATTTACTCAAGGTTCTAAATGGCCATAAAGTATCTTGAAAGTCTCGATAATGGATTAAAAATGTCTAATAATTCTCGAAATTGCCTGAAAGGCGTGAAAATCAATCGTAAAAGCAGCCTGAAAAGCCTAAAAGCAACTAAAATATCTGCAAAAACGATCTAAAACAGCACCAAAATAGCATGAAACCTTTAGAAAATGCATCAAATAACCTATATAATGCTCAAAATTGTCTGGAAAGTTCTTAAATAAGCGTGTCACTGTGGCCGAATACCTTCTAAACCCTAAATCTCTGGAAATCTACAAATAAGAGATAAATGCCCAAGGCTATATCTGCAAAGAGGAAGATCAAGAGGCGCTAAGACAGGATAGAATAGATAAGTAGGGGAGGATGGATTAGGTTAGATAATAATAGGATAGAGTGAATGTCTAGAAAGTGATCATGGTGATGGGATAGAATAAATAATAAGAGGAGGATCTAGGCTAGGTTACGTTACGTTATATTAGATTAGGTAAGGTTAGGTTAGGTTAGGTTAGGTTAGGATAGGTAAGACTAGTAGAAGTATAAGGCGTAGGTTAGGTTAGATTAGGTTGGGCTACGTGAGGTTAGGCTACGTTAGATTAGGTAAGGTTAGGTTAGGATTGGTTCGGCCAAATTAGGATAGGTTAGACTAGTAGAAGTATGGGGCTTAGATTAGGTTAGATTAGGTTAGTCGAGTAGAAGTACGGGGCTTAGATTAGATTAGGTTAGGATAGGTTAGACGAGTAGAAGTATGAGGATAGTTTAGGTTAGGTTAGGATGGGTTAGGTTAGGATAGGTTAGACGAGCAGAAGTATGGGTTTAGGTTAGGTTAGATTAGGTTAGGATAGATTAGATTAGGTTAGGATAGGTTAGACGAGTAGAAGTATGGGGTTAGGTTAGGTTAGGTTGGCGGGGCGATGTGGGGTGTGGTGTCATTATGCTAGGATAATATATTAAATCAAGAAAGAAAGCTGTTGCGTTAGGTAGCACACATCGATATAGTGAAGAACGTACTCAAGCATCATGAACGTGTATAAAGACATACATACGCTGCTATACACCTTAAACGTTATCCCTAGCGTTAGGCTCAAACACCTACATCCTGCGCCCCTCTACCCTCCTACCTAATAATCCTTAGGTTGCGTATGGTGGCCATCTTGCTCATAAAAAAGTGCGTCAGCTCTGTCCTAATCTCCCTACTACATTACGATTAGTGCAGTTCAACTTACTCAGTATGTTGAGGAAAAAGAAATCCAGGAATTACAGGTTCTTCGATTAGTTCTTGTTATAACAGAAATCCATTGGATAACCTCAAATAAATCTTACTTTATTTTTAACATTAATAAATAACCTTTTTTCTGGTAACATGCGTTGATTAACTATGTTAAGTAGATTTTCCGGGCTTGTGGGCCGTGGTCGAGTTGGATTGCCTTCCTCCGACGTTTCGCTGAAAACTGCGTCCAGCATCTTCAGGGTGATCCAATTAGTGAACTCCCGAGTCCAAATATTAGAGAGCTATGCCTTCCAGCGCGTTATATATATAGTCGCACATGGAGGGAGGGCGTGGCAACAGATAATGGCAGCTGGCCAACACGGACCGACGACTGTGTGGACTACATTTACAACTCAGCGCCACAATGACACACAAGGACTGGAACAAGGTGGACAAAATCACATGCCAGTCTATGAGCGCTACGTTTGAACAAATTGTTGATCGGCAAAAGAAAAAGTTCAACAACTGTACTATTACTCACAAGACGCCTACGTTGGACCCGTCACGTGTTGTGGTCAACCTGACAAATCGCACGCTTACTAATGCAGAAACTTCACTGTTGTCCAAAGGGAGCAACTTTGCAGTCATGCCATCTCACATACCGGTGGAAGATATCATAGCCAATGTGGAGCCCGCACTTCGATTGCTACGGCCACATCAAGCTGAAGAACTAAGAGGTGAAACCGCACGTATTCTGCGCAGGACCCCAGCCCCCAAGAGCAACCTGACCACCTTAGAGAAGAAAGCGATTAAAACCTTAAATGCAGATGAGAGTATCGTCATCCTCCAGGCAGACAAGGGGAACGCTACGGTAGTAATGTCGAAGGAGACATACAACACGAAAATCTCAGAACTACTGGACCCGGGTACCTACAGGAAGCTTGGGAAGGATCCAACCTCGCGCATTTTAAGGATGACCAACAACCTTATAAAGAGCTCCACGATAGCAGACAGCATCAATCATCAAACCTGCAAGAGCGAAGCTTTACCGCCAAGGGTCTATGGATGCCGAAAATACACAAAGACGACGTTCCACTACGACCCATCGTTAGTGCTATTGGATCACCCACATATCACATTTCGAAGTATCTGGCTACTCTATTGCAGGAACACATTGGCAACACCCAATCCTACATAAACTCTAGGCACTTCGTAGAGAAACTGAAAACCATACAACTGGGGGTAGAGGACCGCCTTGTCAGTTTCGATGTCATTTCTTTATTCACCAAGGTTCCGATTACAGAGGCACCACAACACATTGCCGAACTTTTTCCGCCTGACATCACCAGTCTTTTTCGTCACTGCCTAACCACAAGCTACTTCCAGTGGAACAACACTTTCTACGAACAGATAGACGGCGTTGCCATGGGCAGTCCTTTGAGCCCGGTAGTTGCAAACTTTTTCATGGAGAAGTTTGAAGAAGAAGCGCTACATATAAACCAAAAACCTGGCTTAGGTATGTGGACAACACCTTCATTATCTGGAGCCACGGGGAGGAAAAACTAGAAGCCTTTTTTCATCATCTAAATAGCCAAAACCGCGCCATACAGTTCACCATGGAGAAGGAAACAGACAACAGCCTTCCCTTCCTGGATGTCCTAGTGACAAGAGAAGCTGATTCACGTCTGGGTCACACAGTTTACCGCAAACCTACTCATACTGATAGATACCTCCATAAAACCTCGAACCATCATCCAAGACAAAAATTGGGCATAATCAAATCCCTTTCCGAACGTGCCAAGAAGATTTGTGAGCCACATAAACTGAATAAGGAAATCCGACATCTAAACAAGGCCCTCATCAGCAACGGTTATACACACAAGGAAATTACAAGAGCTCGCCATCCGAGGTACCCGACAGTCCAAGAAGACCGGAGGAAGCAAACCCTGAGTACCATCTATTTACCATACATCCATAAGGTAACAGACCGAATAGGAAGACTGCTGCAGCAGTACAACATTAGGACTATTTATAGGCCAACAAAGAAGGTCAAAGATTTATTTAACTCCGTTAAGGATAAAAGGCATCCACACTGCACAGCCGGTGTTTACAAAATACCATGTAACTGTGGACAAGTGTATATAGGCACCACCATGCGGAGTATAAGCACTCGACTAAAAGAACACGAAAGACATAGCCGGTTGGGGCAGACGGACAAGTCAGCGGTGGCAGAACACTCTCTATTGTTCGGCCACGACGTGAATTACAAGGACACGGAGGTACTCTCAAGGACAAGCCACTACCAGGCTCGCTTGACTCGGGAAGCGATAGAGATTTTTAAGCATAAAAACTCCTTCAATCGAAAAGAAGAGAGACAACAGATAAGCAAAACATGGCTCCCGGCTCTAATAAGAGGGAGAAGAAAACCCGAGACACGGGAAGCCGTCTCTTTTATACCAGGATCAGAGACGTCCCATTTGCCGATAGGCAGCCAATAGTTGCCATGCTCCCCCCCCCCCCCCCTCTACAGGCCACGCCTTCCCTCCATGTGCGACGCGCTGGAAGGCATAGTTCTGGGACCTGACCGCGAGAGAGAGAGAGGAACTACCTGCGAGAGCTCCAGTGGGAGAAACCAGTTTCGGCGAGACCTTCGCAGAACCGCGCAGCCAGCGGTCACTCCAGCGAAGCTCGGCTCCACAGTCCGGCAACTTACCAGCAGCTTGGTAGGACGGCAAGGCCACAGCCAACGCAACCTTTACAGGTAGCGGTATCAAGGCGGCACTCAGTGCTCCGGTCCTCTGCTGTCTGTGCCTGTAGGCGCCAACTGACTGAGTCTTTCTACTCTCACTTCTTTCATCTTTCTGTTAGTTAATAAGTTAGGCCCCACTCTTCTTAGGCTTAAGAGCCATAACAGGCGCCAGCAACCAGACCACGTAAAAACTAAAGAGCAAATAGTTTATACCTTTAACGTGGTCAGTTGAAGGCTTACAAAACAATGCCGACGACGAGAAATGGGAGTCATTCACCCCCCTCCCCCCACTGAACCCCCTGATCATAAAGCCCCTAAAAGAAATCATAAAAAGAGAAAGGCAGAATTGCCAGAACCTGAGCCACCCCAAGAACCACCAACTCAGGCTTAGATGGAACAACCTAAGATGGTTGTCCTGGCTGCTGACCTTAACCTGAGCCATGATAGCCAGGCGTCGGAAGGCGGCCAGGGCCCCCCTCTTGCTACAGCAACGCCTCAGCCTGAGAGCCAAACATTGAACAATGCAACAGACTATCTCAGCCAAGATAGGCAAAATCTTTCTAAAGTGTTTGTTGCAGACTACTGCTCAATGAGTTTGGCCGCCCTCACGACAGAATTTGACAAAATTTACCGCCCCAAACAATATCTTTCCCAGTTTAGAAATGGGTTTCACGGGTTTAAATTCACAACCCTAAATAATTACAACAACTTTGTCCGCCACTGCAGGAGCAAGAAAGTGCCATTTCACTTGACGGAACTGCCAGAGGAGCGCCGGTACAAAGTCGTAATCAAAGGCTTATATAGCAACATGACACCCTTTGAGGTGCAGCAAGAGCTGGAGTCACTAAGCTTAGATGTGACCAAGGTGACACAGCTCTATTCAAGACGTATCCGTGCCCCCATACCGATATTTCTAATCGAAATGCCGAACGAAATTTCATCAACGGCGCTAAAGAGCATCACGGAACTCGCCCACTGCAAAATCAGGGTGGAGGACTATGTTTCCCCTAATGGCCCTCTGCAGTGTGGCAGGTGCCTCAGGTTTCGTCATTTGACGAAGAACTGTGAGGCACCACAAGTCTGTGCCCGTTGCGCTGGGCCGAGTCATGTGCGAGTGTGCACCAGCGAGACACGTAAGTGTGCCCTCTGCAATTCCCCAGAACATGGAGCCAGGTGGAGGGGATGCGCAGCTTATAAAAAACTGATACATCCCCAAAACCCGCGCCCCTACGTTCCACGGCCAAGCGTATGGCAGAATGCCACCGCTGAGCACGGAACATATGCTCAGGTCACGTACCATCAACGACAGCACCATAACTCAGGCCCCAGGGACCCAAGGTTAAATAAAACCCACGAAAACACACACTGGTACGCCCCGTTGCCGCAGAGGCACCGATTTGCAGCAGCCCAGCAACCCCCTACAATCACACAGACACAGAGACCGGCCCTTGCAATGCCCATCATGGAGCAGCCGAGCACATCACGCTCCACCCCCGCAGAGGCTCCAGGCCCCAAAGCAGCAGTTGTTAAACGGTCCTACTCGGAGCATTTCTGCGGCGGGAAGGATGGTAAACCGCGCCTGAACTTTTGTAGTGACACTTTGTTCTACATGTTACGTTTAGGCGACGGGAACACCATGCGGGGCTATGAACGCTTCCTGGATGCCTACGCAGCTCTTTTTTTCAATGTGGAAGCTCCAGGAGATACCGCGGCGAACGCGGGAAAGTTCATAGCCACGATGGGTAGGCTTGCTACCCAGATGCGGCGAGACGGGGACGCATAAAAACAAACACCCGTGCGTAACTCCCAGCACATTCAAACAAAAGAAAAACAAAAATGGCGAACATAAACATACACCACCACAGTAACACCCCTCATAAATACAGAATTCTGTACTGGAACACAAGAGGTGTACGGGCCAGGGCACAAGAACTAAAACATTACTTATATACAAACAACATTATCATCGCACTGCTAAATGAAACCTTTCTCACACCCAAAGCAAGATTCTCCGTACCTGGATACAAAATTTACAGAACACACCGACCAGAGGGGCGGACTGGCGGAGGCACGGCCATTGCAATTCAGAGGGACGTTCAACACTCCCAAAAACACGTCCCCCAGCTTCACACCATGGAAGCAACTGCTATACAACTTAACATGTCCAACCAAACACTAACAGTAGTAAGTATTTACGTCCCGCCCAACCAATTCGACCACAGAGATATCGACACCATCACCAATCTAGGCGACACTGTACTAGCGGCCGGGAACTACAACGCAATACACCAGTCATGGGGAAATGTCACTAGCAACACAGCGGGGAACACTCTGTACCAACATATGAACAACATAAACAGCGACTACTTCATCGCATATCCCGAAACGCCCACATACATCCCAAACAACCACAAGCATACACCACACACTCTAGATATAGCTATTATGAAAAATACCACATTCCGATACGAAATAAATACAATAGATGCCCTAGCCTCAGACCACTTAGCTGTTCAAATTAATATTCATGGAACAACAAAGCTTAAGCCCCAACAACCCATACGTAACTTTCACCACGCCAACTGGGAAATGTTCTGTCATCATTTAGATGCCGCCCTCCCCCCCCCCCCCCCCCCCGCCGTCCCACCCCAAACAAACGAAGAAGCAGACCAGGCCGCACTTAACCTAGAGGAAGCGATACAGGTGGCCATAACAGCTGCTGTCCCACTGAAACTCCCACCCAAACACGAAATTATCTACCCGCCGGACTTACTAGCCCTAATGAGGGAAAGGGACCATGAAAGGCTCAAATGGCAACGCACATAAAGTCAACACAGCCACACTAAACAGTCAGGTCAAAACGAGACTCTCACAAATAGCTCAACACCAGTGGGATCACACCCTCGCTCAACTCCGACCGGGCGGTGCTGCCGTATGGCAACTAACAAAAAGATTAGTTAAAGAACCACTGAACATACCACCTCTTAAGAAAACCGACAACAAACACGCGGAAGAAGACATTGATAAAGCGAACGTACTGGCAGAAACTTTAGCTAAAGCCTGTGCGCCAAATCAGACCCCAGTTGACCCAACACATAATGCTCAACTTGAAAACAATATGCGCAATGTGTTAATGCAACCAGTTCACAATAAAGATAAAAGAACCAATAAAGGCGAGCTCCTGTGGATAATTAAGCACCTTCAGGACGCCAAAGCCCCTGGACCTGACAAAATACCAAATTTGGTCCTTAAACATCTAACAGTGGCAGCCCTAGAGCACCTCCACCGGCGACGCTGATGTGATCCTGGCAATTGACAGCGTCGTTAAACAACAAAATAATTTATTTTTTTTTAAACCTCAGCAACATCTGTAACTACTGCCTAGAGCAAGGCTATTATCCAACCCCTTGGAAAACAGCAGATGTATTAATGTTTCCAAAACCCGGGAAAGATAAAACAAACCCCGCCAACTATAGGCCCATTAGCCTACTTAAGACTATCAGCAAGGTAGCAGAGAAAGTAATACTGAAAAGAATCACCGCACACATTAAACGACATGATATAATAATCCCCGAGCAATTCGGCTTTCGAGCGCACCACTCTAGTACGCTTCAGATAACGCGAAATATAGAATATATTACCCACGGATTCAACCAAAATAGGTCAACAGGCATAATATTCTTGGATATACAACGAGCCTTTGATACAGTGCATCACCCGGGACTCATATTTAAGCTCAAGGAATTAAACTTCAATGACGGCATGATTAAACTACTAGCGCACTACCTAACAAATCGGACTTTCTCTGTAACGATACAAGATGCTACCTCTGATATCAGACCACTAAGGGCAGGAGTACCCCAAGGGAGTTTAATCGGGCCGACATTGTTTAATCTATACATTAATGATATCCCCAAAACTAACAATACCACCCTCTCAATCTACGCCGATGATACGGCAATAGCAGCGCAATCCTGGAAACCAGAATTGGTAACAACCAGACTACAAGCTGCACTAAACGAACTCGAACCTTGGCTTAACACGTGGCGAATCAAGGTAAACACAGGGAAAACGCAGGCAGTCCTTTTTTCCAAAAGACTTAAACACGCAAATCGCAACGCACCACTAAAGCTATACGAAGAAACAATAAACTGGAGTAAACAGGCCAAATATCTGGGAGTCACTCTAGACTCCAAGTTAACATTTGCTGAACATGTCAAATTAATACGCCAGAAGGCCAAGTCCCAACTGGGCAGGCTCTACCCTCTCCTCAATAGGAACTCCAAGCTCAGCAAACAACTAGGTCTCACCCTGTACAAAACACTTATCCGCCCAGTGTTTACGTATGCAGCACCAGCGTGGGGACACTGTGCCAAGTCCCACATACAACAACTGCAAACACTGCAAAACAAAGTCCTGCGAATCGTAACTAAGGTCCCACGAACGGCACCACTGGATGTGATACATAGAGAATTAAAAATGCACACAGTGGAGGAATTTATTAAGCAGCTAGCCTGCAATATGTACGATGCCGCCAAAACCAACCATAATCCACTAATTCGGCTACTGGGACAGTACACCACAGATGCTAGTAAGCATAAGAGGCCTTTATCGCTCTTCGACAGTACTATACCGGTAAACAAACACGCCGCAATAACAGCGACAGACATTGCCCGACACCTCAGTGCACTAGTTCCGCCCTGACAGCCCTCAAGTCCCCGGATGGATGATCTCCCCTGCCGGGGCGGACAGGGGTCATAGGGCAACCCCACTTATGTCGACACTCAGCCACGCAGTAGGACCACGAATATGACAAAGACCCAACTCTGCAACTCCTCCTCTTCTCCCCTCCCCCATTTAACAATAATAATAATAATAATAATAATAATAATAATAATAATAATAATAATAATAATAATAATAATAATAATAATAATAATAATAATAATAATAATAATAATAATAATAATAATAATAATAATAATAATAATAATAATAATAATAATAATAATAATAATAATAATAATAATAATAATAATAATAAATAAATAAACAAATCAAAATAAAATTAACATAAAAAATAAATAAATAAGCAAAATAATATATATATATATATATATTCATTTATTATATCCTGTACATAACACTAATCAGCATCAATTGTACATATGTTTTAGGACAGGCAGCGCATGCTGTGCCAGTACCAAGCAGCTCCCTCTCCGGCTGCAGCCACAACTCAGGTACGTACTCCTCAATTTCTCTTAGCACGACACCTTATCCCAATTCCTGCCTTCAGCATGATAACCCTCTACTAACACTTAGGTTCCAGGCCTGGGCCTCGTGCCAAAACCTGTACCTAACCCCACTCTGCCTACATACTCTCTTGTATGCAGGAGCCTTTTTAGAGTTACCCACTAACATCAGGTTTGCTTCGGCGGTACCTGACATAACAGCACCCGACTTTCCCTTCCATCCTTGTAGAGTAGACGTAGTGCATGGTAGGGGAGGCGATGTATATCCCTTTCGGATGACCGTCACGTGGGCTGGCGGAGGCGGGGCCAGTCCAACAATTTAAAAAAAAAAAGCTCTCTAATATTTGGACTCGGGAGTTCACTAATTGGATCACCCTGAAGATGCTGGACGCAGTTTTCAGCGAAACGTCGGAGGAAGGCAATCCAACTCGACCACGGCCCACAAGCCCGGAAAATCAACTTAACATAGTTGACAACGCCGGCCGTGAAAGCCTCAGCACTTATATTATGCGTTGATTATTTGAAAAAATGTTAAAAACGTAGTTTTCAAATTTAAATGAAATGCTATTTACACCACAAAGTTTTTATACCACAAACCGTTCTTCTGGTAATGAGAATTCGGAATGATGAAAAACCGATCTGACTTCACATTTGAGTTTCGTTTTGCTACCAACACTTCATATCGCCTGATAGGCCATTTATCTGAGTTTTCTGAGTTTTGTCTGAGGCTTTTAGTATCACTTATTTTGGGGGCTCCAGCTTGGCAGCTTTAAAAAATATGGCACTGTATACTAGCCTTTCAGTTGGTGTTCCATCATTTTCAATTTCTTATAAAAAATAGTCGGTGAGACATTTCAGCTCTTCACCCCCACTCCAGTCTAGTTCTAAAAAAGCAATGTGGAAAAATTTCATTTGCAAACCGATGGGGATGTTTTCATCACATGTATCAATTATTGCATTGTACTCGTGTGTTTTCAAAGCACAAGAAATAACGTGTAATAATTGTTTTCTCTTTGAATTTCTACCGTCTCCAACACTTTTAAATTCCACGTTGGGAAATAGGTTGAACATATGCTGATATTCTGCATAATGCTTTTTTGGATCATTTTAGGCACTACGTGTCACTTTGTTTTCAAGGCGTAGGTAATCTTTGTATTCTTCATCACTTTTTCTCATGTTCATCGCCTGGTATTTTGGAATACAAACAATATATTCAATTGAAGTATCTGGCAAGTGTTTGTATCCCCGTTCATTACGGAAATCATTGAATTGATTTCACACACTCGTTCTATTTTTTATCGTATTACTTATTATAGAATTTTGAATTATTCTTTGAATTTCATCATTTGATGCTTCACAAAACCGTTTTGAATTGCCTTCCATTTTGAGTTTTGATTGTTAATCGATTGTAGATTTTAACAAATTGTCTTTTCATAACCAAGGGAGATGGCTTCGCGGTAACATGCCAGAGGTCCCGAGTTCAATTTTCGTCGATCGTCCACTCTGACCTTAGGCTTTTCGTGATCTTCGCTGATCGGTAGACGGATAATAGGGCAGTTTATGCGTGGTTTCTCATCCACCACGGTTTCCTTGCTATAATTTTCCTTTCATTCCGTTGTCTTCTCATCTTTCAGATGTGCTTTTAGGCTTCGTGGTGTATGGTGGTGTCGCACAGATGGCGAGGATACCTGCTCGAAGGTAAGAGTACTCCTCGTGGACACTAGAGTGCTGCGTGGTCTATGAGCCGTTCATCGCCCTCTAAAGGCAGCTTCAGCAGCGGGGCGGGTCTTCCAGGCTGGAACCATTAGGAACTTTCGTGTATCTCTTCGGCTTGTCTGCACGCTACCTGTAGACTCCTGTGGTTCTTTCACTTCATCCCTTCCTCCTGGAGGTTGCTAGCGACACTGTAACTCAACGTCAGCCAGCTCAAACAAAGACGATTATTAATGTAAATGTAAATATTTAAGAGGTATGGTAATCCCTGTATCAAGCAAATATTTATATTGTAACCTGTGTGAAATTGTAGATGATGTATAATGATAGTTCACACTATACATGTTTAAAGCTGAGCTCACAAAGGCCTGTTTTGTATTAAAGTAATGCAGGCAACTTTAAAATACTGCCCAGAACCAAGAAGTTAAAATGCTCCTCTTCCAGATAAGAAAGCTCCGTTTCACAGCACCTTCTGGTCGCAGAGCCATTGTCAAGAGACCTGAGAGCGAACTTCTTTTGTAGCATGATGAGATAATCGGCGTGACGGGGAAGAGAGAGACAACAAGCTCATACGATATGTTTAGGGAAAGTCGGGTCTCCATGTTAAAGTTATTAGGAGGGATCCAAGTTTACCCAATAAGACCCATAAAATATAGTTATATTGCATCAGAAGAAACTAAAATAACAAAAGGCCTTCGTCAGGGTTGCAGCATATCCTTCGCATTATTTGAGTTATTCATACATAAAGCATTATCAAATTAGAACAAAAAATATTCAGGAATAGGAGTACCAATTGGAGATGGATCAGCAGGCCAATATCATCACAATCATAATCATAATCATCATCATCATTATAAAATATTGACTATATACGTTGTTATTTGCGGACGACCAGGAAGTAATTGCGCAATAGTACGAAGATATGGAATTTATGCTCACAAAGTTACTGCACAAAAATGATAAATGGGAGCTGAAAATAAATTTAGAAAAAAAAAAAAAAAAAAAAAAAAAAAAAACGCTTTATGTGGGATGTGGAACAGAAACCAAAGATTTAATTTTGGAAGAACAGAAAGGTTGTATTAGAGGATGAGCAGAATTTGAGTATTTGGTAGTAAAAATAGAGAAAGAAGATAAACAGGAAAATGACATTAAGAACAGAATCAATAACGGTAAAATTATAACATCAATGCTGAACAGACAGCCTCCGTAGCGCAGTTGGTAGCGCGCTTGCCTCTGACGCGGAGGACCCGGGTTCGATCCCCTCTGGGAGGTCTAGCACGGGGTGCACTCAGCCTCGTTAGGTCCCGGGAGGGACCAATTGAGGAGCTACTTGATGGAGAAGTAGCAGCCCCAGGTCGAGAAGACCGCATAACCAGTGTTGCCAACTTAGCCTTTTTATGGCTATATCTGGCCTTTTTGAGAACCTATCTATAAATTTTCCAAAAAGCTACAAGTAGCTTTCCTGGCTTTTTTTCTAAGCTTCATTAGCCTTTTCTATCCTTTTTCATTTTATACTTATCTACCGGTACCTTTAAAATAATACAGATTTTAATCTCGCTACTGCAGCTCTTGCACGTAATGATATAATTCCTTTTGGTGAATTTCCGAATGCTTTGAATGTGGGAGTGTGGATTCCACCAAGTTGTTAGATTCTTTGGCACTTTCTAGAAAAGGGTCCGTGAGTGTATCTCGAGCCTGTGGACAACATAACTCAAGAACGAAAAGTCGGTTAAAAACCAAAGTTGGTATTTAAGTTTAATGTCTTTCGAGGATGCGACACGAGGATTTAAAAGAAAATTGTTCCATGCTAAACTACCCCTTACATGGAAAATTTTGATATTCTTGAAAATGGCTCTAACGATTTTGATTAAAATGCCATAAGTTTGAAATATCCTTATCACAAATGGAATGTATATTTTTAATTTTCTGGCTATAACCTCTGTACTCCTATTTACTCTGGACGACTTTTGCACAACTGGTAAACCGTTAGAGATAGACCATATCTTACTATGAAAAACTGTAGATCTTTCTAAAATACACAATTTATGTCTGACTAATTTTTTTATAGAGTTAACCATTTCGAAGATATGCCTTGTTATTTGTATTTCTGTCAAATGGAACATCTTTATTCAATTTTTTATATTAACCCTGCAAAGAGAACGGAATTTGAAAGCTTTAAAAGATTTGACAATCGCCCAAAGCATACTGTATTCTAACATTCCCCTTACACCTACAAGGAAATAAGAAATAAGATAATTTCTACAAATGTTTATATCTCAACTAACACGAAGAAGAAAGAGTTTGTAGGAATGATTAGTACAAGAGAAGAGAAAGTCATGTGAGTGCAGCACATCAGATTTTTCATGCGAAGTCCCAGACGAAATTTGAAGCTTGTTGGTACAAATGCTGCATACATGCAAGAACCTAAGAGAGATCCCAGCTGCAACAGTAGAAATGAGGCAGAGGGGGATGACGAAGACCATGTTTATTTTTGCTAGGTGATCCATGCGTATTTTTTTAATAATGTAGTTTTCTAATGTTTATATAGGTATTAAAATATAATATAGCCTTTTCTAGCCTTTTTGGCAAGCCGGTTTAGCTTGTTTTATTGAATTGTGGTTGGCAACACTGTATGTAGATGGCCAGGTACAAACGCCCTACACTTTCCGCACCCGGATTTGTTCCGTACTTACCTTAGCTAATTAGTTGTCGGTTCGGCCAGTAGTGGCGTTCTGTAGATCTCCTAATTTTATTCATGGAGTCTATCCCGAAGAGTCGCCAACATCTTAACTAAAAATACAGCGACATAGAAACGCGGTATAACCAGTATGAGGTTAGCATAGGTTGTTAGGCCATAACGAGCCACAGTGAAAACATGGACTCCTGTGATTTCGAGAATTTATCGAGGTTAGGTTAGGGTTAGGACTAGTGCGTGTATGTATGTGAAACAATGTTCAAAACCCGGTATATCAGAAACTAGCCATTTTCCGATTCTCGCGATTACACTAATATAACTGAGTTGGCACTTTCCTCCAGCATGCGGAGAAATTGAGCAATTCTTTGACTTATCATAATGCTTTTAAAATTTCAATATGTATCTTAAAATGGATGGGAGGGTGGTTGGCAGCACCTTTAATTGCGCACATCTATTAAAGTCGATACATACACATCTTAGTTTGTTAAGTTATCATTTATGTTATATTTTTTACTTATGAAACTAGTGCCAAAAATACCTCCACGGGTATGGAAAGCTGAAAAGCCAAAGCAAGCTATAGTTATTAGTACTGTTAAACTTGAATACGAGCCATTGTCTGAAACTGTGATTAAAAACGAAAGGAAAGTAATTAAAGTTACTTTAAAGTACTGTTTGGGGTCGATAATGCTTTAGCCTGGAACCACCAGCCCGCCCTTTTAGGATGTTTCCTTTCATAGAACAAGTATTATGGCTTAATGGCAACAAACATGGTTATCTTGTGCTACTGCACATGCGCCATGGGAATTGCCAATGTAAACTAGCAGCGAAATCCGCTGGAATAGCTATGTTCTGATTTTATGCAAGGCGGTGTATTGTTAATAGAGCATTACACCAGAGAAAAGGGCTTGTGGAAGGTTCGGATGATGGTTGATGAACCTAAGCTTGCTTACACACACACACACACACACACACACACACACACACACACACACATACACACAAATATGTATGTATATATACCTAACCTAATCTCCAGTGAAACAGAAACCTAAGTTTACATAAATAGTGAATCATAGGCATCATGAAGGAACGCACACAGACTTCACTCGTATGCTTTGCTACTAATTAACCTAAGTTTACATGAAAAAATAATCATTAGCATCGTTAATGAATGCACGCACCTGGAGTATGACATCTGTATGGAAAGTGGGAAATAACTTTTCCGACTCAAATATTTAAGATTATCGTAATTTCATTTTACTCTTTATAATTAAAATTTACATTAAATATTGGTTTCCTTTTCAGAAGCAGGAGCTTCATTTACTCCTTGTATCGTCCAGCTTCGTCAATTCTGGAGAAATCTGCAACATTTTCCTGAACTGGTTAGCTTCGGCGGAGACGCTAAGCTTATCCATCATTTCAATTGTACGCTCCAAAGCTTCTTGAAGTTTCCTACTCTTAACTCGTTCAGTCTTCTTATATACACCAGCACTTTTAACTGCATACTTATTTGTGACCTTCATACTGCAATATATTTTTCAACAGACACAATCAAAGTATAACTTGATACTGCTGTCTGCGCCGAAAGTCGGTCTGGGTGGCTCAGTTGGTTAGACGCTGGCTTACTGATCCCAAGGTCGCGGGTTCAAACCGGCCCACGCCGATGGTTTTTAAGTGTGCTTAAAAACGACAGCTCCATGTCAGTAAATTTACTGGCATGTAAAAGAACTCCTGCGGGACGAAATTCCGGCACACCGGCGACGCTGATGTGATCCTGGCAATTGACAGCGTCGTTAAACAACAAAACAATTTCTGCGCGGAAGATTAAGACAAATGTATGACATAACCTTATAATGCACACCGGTGATGCATGTCACGTGACGCCCAGCCATGTTAGTCACGTGACTCCAACACTTCGGCTTTCTTCGCCGCTGGACCGGTGTGCATTATAAGGTTAAGTGAAAGTTGCGAGAATAGAAGGCATTGTTGGCGAAACTAGGAAATGTAATTTCCCGTGAAAAGTAGTACAGCGCAAAAAGGTAATTTTCTTTGCCTTACTGGCATTCTCTGTGAATCAAATACTAAAAGCCTTTAGCCGCCAGCTTGCAACATTCTTTGCATTTATTGTATTATAGACAGTAAAGCATTTTGATCAACGAATACAACCACTTACACAAACAATAACGCGCAATACAGAATAGCCCAGAAAACCAGAATGTTGTTGCTGCTCTTCTCCTCATTATTTATTTATTCACTTATTTATATTGTCCCGTTTATACCCTGATGGTCAGCAGTCTTTCTTTGGAAGTTATTGCGCTATCGGCAACTCGTGTACTTGTGCTTGGTTTATATATAGTGGTTTGATATTAATTATAGTTGTAATGAAGTTTACCACCGCCCAGTTTTATTCTCATTACAAATAAATAGTTCAATTGAATGATCTCATAACTTT